>VDFB02172036.1:0-17629 GCA_007258455.2 Sequoia sempervirens
ATACAAATTCTTGATCTTCAATGATTTTGGAGTTGCTTTCATCATGCTTTGGATCAAGTTCTTGACATGTGTCAGTTTCAAAGGATGAATTTCTTACAAATGGTTCTTGGATATCTTCATTAGGCATGGAAAGTGGCTTAATATCCTCTTGATCTTTGAGTGGACTTGGATTAGGTGTCGAGTTGAAGATTCCTTCAATATCGGCAATCATAAGGTCAAAGGATATGAATATGTCTTGGAAAGGACCATTGCTAGACTTTGGTGAAAGACATTGATCATACTTTGGAATAAATTCTTGAGATATTCCCTCTAACTCATAAGGCAATGTAGAGACATTTTCAACATGATCATTGGTCGATGCCTCATTGGATGAGGTGAAAACATCTTTATTGATGGAAATATTTTGATCATTGTTTTCAACAATTGTGGTGGAGGGATTTCCAATGTCTTCAACCATAGGTCAAGTGATGTTGGCATTTCTTTGATCGGATCATTGTTGGTTGGTGGAATTTGATCATGATTGAAAAGTGACTCTTGACATATGTTGATTTGATCATTGGATGAATTAAATAGCTTGAAGGTGCTCAGTGATGGATTGATCTTGATCCTTGTTCTCAACAGTTGTGGTGGAGAGATTGTCAATGCTATCATTGTCCCCAATAGTGATTATCTTCTGATCAATCAGGTCTTGGATGAGTTTTTTGAGTCGAACACAATCTAATGTTTTGTGACCCTTTATTCTATGATAATCACAAGGTGCTTCTCATTATACCCTGGCGGTTTTATGGCTGGTTCTTGATAGTTCACATAAACGGGGATTTTGATGAGATTTTCTTGTACCAATTGTTGCAGGACTGATTCGATTGGTCTCCCAGGTGGTGTGTATTTTCACTTGTTTCCTTGTGAGATTTTCACTTTAAATTGACCTTGTGGTGATTGATTTTAGAGATGTGGTGATTGATCTTTGAGATGTGGTGATTGATCTTTGAGATGTGGTGATTGGGTTTGTTGTTGATGTTGTTGATCTAGATATCTGACTTCTTGCCATTGGAGATGTTGTTCTTGATGTAGTTGTGGACATAACTCAATGCTTTGATGACATGGTTCAACCAATGGAGGAATGTATTGATTTTGGAGAGAAGATATCTCTTGGCTCAATAATTCAATTAATTTGGTGTGTGAAGCAAGTTGTTCTAGTGAAATTTGATCTTGATTTTGAATTTGACTCCCTTGATTTGGATTTTGTTCAAGCAAATTTGGGATGTACACTCGTGGTGTTTGAATGGGATCATGAACAAATTGATTTTGGACAATGTTCAGATTTGGGATGGCATTTAGATTTGGCATTATAGGTTGAAATTGAACATTGTCTTGATTTAGGTAACTTTGATTTTGCATGGTGTTACCTTGTCTTGGAGTCGTTAACATCTTGTTTGGACTCTGAACAACATTTGTGTGATTTGCAAACATATCTATCCAAAAATTTTCCAAGTTTGGGTTCAAAATGTTCATGTTTGGTAAAGTTGTACTTGGTACATTCGTATTTGGCATATAGGGATTTGATGGGATGATATTTGTTTGAAGGCTCATGCATTGATTGTTTGGTTGACAGACTTGTAGGTTTGGATTTAGATCTACCATCGGGAAATGTATTCTAATCTTTGATTTGGGCATACTCACACTTGTTGTGCCATTGACATTTGTAGAAGGTAATTATCCCATGTATGGATTGTATAAGTGTGAGTTTTGATAATCAATCGGTATTGTAAGGCTTTGAAAGTTCAATTGATTTGGATTACTCATGATGTATGGATCAAGTTTGTATTCCATGTTATCCTTGTGTTTTGACCTTGTTGCAAAAGTGACCTCTAAGGTTCTTAGGACCAATGACAAGATGAAGGATGAAAAGGGGAAATGATATGAGTGTTGAGCGTTTTAGGAACTTTGGATCAATGCTATACTTAGGGTTTGATTTTGATTGTTTTGATTTGAGTAATGAACTTGTAAACCCTAAGATGTAAGATGTTATCTTTAGGATGAACTTGTTCAAAGGATTGATGATTCAATTAAATGTATGAGAAAGGATGCATTCCCATACACCTAACTAAACAAGGTGATTTTGATTTTGATGATTTACCCAAGTCTAGAATGATGTTTCCAAAGTTCTAAAGTTGTTTGTGAGATGGGATGATAAATGTTTGAATGAATGAAGTGTTTGATTGGATCCTAAATGAATCTAGGAAGGACTTGTTTACTAGACCAAGATAGTGAAGAACATGCCTTTCTCAAAGAGTAATTCAAAATCAAAAGACCAATGTTTGCATGAAAACCATATGATCAAAAGATATCAAGCACATGTGTGGGGTCCAATTGATTCAATCTTTGCTTAATGGATTTTTTTATCACAAACACTTCTTGATTAGGTTTTCAATCTAGATGTCTAATGTCTCAACTTTCCCCTTGTCCTATAAAGTGTATTATGCAGAAACCAAGGAAATTTGAGGCAAGAGTTACCTATTGTTGACTTTAGTAGGAGCAAATTGAGATGAAATCCAAATGCTTAGAAGCATCTAAGGATAAAATCCCAAGGGCAAGCAATAACATGTTAATATGTTCAAGGATATTTGCTTCTCCTAAAGGGTTTGAGATTTGATGCTCATGTTGAATGTTGGTTTTCCAATGTTTTCGATTAAAGCACTGTGTTTTCATACTGACTCACAAGCAATATAACACCCTAGCTCAATTGGTACATTTTTCTTGGTGGGCTTGCCTCATGCCCTTCGTAGTAGAAGAGATGATTTTACATGCAACCAAGGACAAAATATAAAGGTATGTTAAGAATGAAGTCTTAACCTCTATATTTCAACCAAGATTGGACATGGCAAGTAACTTCTTGGAATCTAAGTTCCAATGCACCACTTTGATAAACTCATTGGATGGAATGGATGGCTACTACAAACAAGGTTCTTAGTGATAGGACATGGGGGACATGGCACCTTGCAAGCATCCAGCAAGCCACTAAAGGCTTTAATCAATCCTACTAGGGGCTCTTATACTTTTTACAGTAGTACCCCATTCTAAAAGACACTGTACGGCTAAGGCCTACATACCATGAGGACTTGACAGTTTAATCTTATCCATTTATATACCGGCCCAAATGAAAAACTAGTTGGAGTCACCTTCGAGTTCTCCTTTCGGATGTATCTCTTAGGCAGGCCCCTCTAAAGGTGACTCAAAGCAATAAAATGCATTTTGAGTGTTTCTCTTGCACCCCAGATCGCACAAAGCGCAAGGGGAGAGGATACACACTCAAAATGCACCAAAGAAAAAATCACTCAATTCAGACACTTGTTCGTTTTAGCCTCAAAGCAATGATGACTTCATTTTAAGCACCAAAATCAAGTGTGAAGTTTGTTTGTTCAATTTGTTAACCTTAAACAAAATCTAGTAAGTTGTTGATCCTAAAGTTTGTTTTAGCCTTTGCAAAAAAAATGGAAAGATTCTTTTTAAGCCCAAATGAAAACTAGTGTTTTAAGGAAGAAAAGGATAACAATTTCGTGAAAAAGTGTTAAGCGAACACTATAGTGTTTAAAAACACTTTGATTTGACGAACATCCTTCTCATGTTTCTCTTTCTTTTGATTTCGATTTCCAACCTACAAAGAGGAAAAACCAGTTAGATTTTGGAAAAACACAAAAATTAAAAAGCAAAAAATAGAGGAAAAATCAATCATAAATCAAAAGCACGTGCTAAAATTAAATTTTTCCTTTTTACTGTCTCCCAAAGTCGCAACTTGTGACTGCGTCACAGTTTTTTCTCCCAATGGTGCCCTCAGAGCGCCACTTACCAGTCAGTGTTGCTCTGTGTCGAGACAGAGGGCTCAACTGCATCGCTCTTTTCGGTCTACGTCACAGTTTTCATCCAGTGTTGGTGTTTTTGAAAATTTGAAAATTCCTACAAGTCAATGAGTCCAGTGATGGAGTTTGAAATTCAAATATTTTGGTGGAACGAGTCCAGTGGCGCAGTTTGTGTTTTAAGCAGTGCCATATAGTGATGTTGAGAAGTCAGCGATGCCAAAACAACGACGCTGAGCTCCCCACATTGGAATTTCCTGTGTGTGAATGAAAACACAGATTTTTTAGGAAAATATGAGAAAGAATGATTTGAAGCCCTCCTTCTAGCACCAAATGTGTGAACCCCAATCTAGATGCCTGCAAAACAAAGAGAATAAACACCTCAAGTTAGATATTGCAAGCATAAACAAGGATTCCCCATGAAATCCATTTACAACCTCAAACTAGGAAATAAAATAGCAAAGAACACAATGAAAATGATAAAATAAAGATTAAATCCTAATTAGATGTGTAAACTCATGATCCCATGGGGGAATTGGTGCCAATTTGATGTAAAAATTGGCCCTTTCCCAATTCCTAAGATTGCAAGCTTGATTGTGTTGATGATATTGATCCACTTTATTGATGAAATATGAGAACTCCAAGCCAAATCTGCAAAAAGCCTAGCTAAGAATTCAATGATGGATGGAAATGGCTAAATATTTTAGCATAATAACTTTGCAATGTTTGTGGATGATGAAATGAGGAGAGAAGCTCTTCATTTATAGAATTCCAAGATGGATGAATGTCCAAATTTGAGCAATGTGGGACTAATATTCATCCAATGATATGATGCCACTTGTCAAGCTATGAATGGATGAAGGATGTGCAAGATTTGGGGAATGTGCCAATAAATGCATAATTTTGAATTTCAAATTTGTTGAAATGACATGCAAGAGGGAAGGGGAAATGCAATAAATGCCACTTGGCTCAAGGCAAAGGACATGTAAGATGAATTTATTGCCTTGTTGGATGTACATGTTGACTTGTTTTTGAATTCAAACTTGAGGGAATATTCCTTAAAGATGCCATGTTGATGGAAAATTTTGGATTTAATAAATCAATAAATTGATTTATTTGTGCAAGTGGCAAAATCTAGAGAATGTGATGGGTAGTTAGGTTAGGCTAATAAGGGTTAGATTAACTTAATGATGATGAGGATGATTTTGACCTTTTTAATTTAAATATCTGATTTATTTAAATCAGAAAAGGATGGAATATGTATTTGGATTTAATTAAATGAATGTTTGATTTATTTAATTAAAAGGTTGATGATAAAGTTTATTTAATTTTAAATTAATGACCTTAGGAGATTGAAATTAATGAGTTTACCTAGTGAATGGATGAAGGTGAACTTGATTAATTTGATGAGTGGATGAATGTGAAACTAGGTTTACTTGATTGAATGCATAATGCTAATTTTGTGTGTCTACAATTCTTAAGACCCAAAATCAAATGTAGTGAGTTTCTAATGTTCTTTTTAACCCTTTGTGAAAAAGAAAGCTTTTGTATGTTCTTTTTAAAACCCATACAAAATATAGTTAAGTTCTAAAGCTGAAGGTAACAATATCCAAAGATGGGATTATAAATGCTCCCAAAGTGTTAAAGAACACTTTTTTACAATTATGAAAGGAAAGTGCCATAGGAAGCTCTTCTTGTTTTCTTCTTTTCCTAGACAATAGATATCAAATGCCTTTTCTTTCACTTCAATGCTCCATGCTCATCTTAAAAATTGGAATCCATGCTCAAACTATTAGATGAGATCAAGAAACAAGAATATATGAGGGTTAGATGAATGATTAAGCATAAAAACCTAAAATTTAGACCACGTTACAATGTGTTTTGACTTTAGGTGTAAAATTGAAAATTTTAACTCTACAAAAAAATTGATAAACACTTACACCATTGCATAGCTTATGAAATTATACCCCATTTCAAAAAAAAGCTTTGAAAAAGACCTTTGTATGACCAAGATATGGCCATTTTAAGATTGTTTATAAAGCGCTAAAACAAAGAGCATATGCACTAAAATAGAGAGCGTATGTGCTAAAATATCCCATATATGTGTTGGTCTAGGTTGTGGATGCGCTATAATAGGGCTTTGATGCACCAAAAGTCACCACCAATGCACTAAAATAGATAGTGGATGTGCTATATCGGAATTCATGAATGAACCTATTGACGAAACTTGCAAGAAAAATATTAAAAATAGGGCTAGGCCCCATGGTGGGCGCCAAAATGTGAACGCTTCAGCCTAGACCTGTTAAAACATGGACAAAAAAACAAACATTAGTCCTCAAAGAAGTTCAAACCAAACATTCCCCATGAAATTCATTCAAACACAAGAACAAGAAAATAAGGTAAAATATCAAATAAAAGCTAATGAAATCTTATTCATGTTGGAATATTGTTGTCATTGATGTCAAAAGTACAAATCATGTAAGGGAGATTGTTGGCATATTGACTGGGTTTCTCAAGAACTTTTTAGACAAGTATTGGGCAGCTCATGATGTTAATGAAAATGTCCTCATTCATTGGTTCATGCTCTCAATCTAAGGCCAAAGTTGTAAGGAGTGACGAAGTTCCAAGTTTTCCTAACCTATGTCACAGGGTTCTCAAGTTCCGTAACCCTCAACTTGGAAACTTAGCTAATGGAGTGATAAGGACGACGAAAATGAATGGAGTCGCAGAGTTCCAATATTTTCTAATCTATGTCACGAGGTTCTCAAATTTGGAAACCCTCTAACTTAGCAATCTCCTTGTTGCCAGTGAAAGTGAATGGTATCGTGGGGTTCTATGTTTTACTAACCTTGTCGTAGGGTTCTCAAGTTTTGAAACTTCCCAACTTGGTGACTAAGTGATGGAACGATAAGGAGTAAGGAAGCACTCCATGTGGGACCCAACCTTAATGATGATGCAAACACGTGGCATGATGGGTTTGAGTTGTCACTTGATAATGATGTGGACATGTGATGACAACATGTGGACCCCACATTGGAATGATGCATTGGGTGTTGTTATTTTCATCAAAGTGACTTAGTCATTTCGAAAGGAGTTAATATTTAAGAATTTTTGCTGGGAGACTTGTTGAGAATATTGTAGATTCCCTTTTGATGCTCCGAAATTACACAAGTGGTGCGCGCGTGTCTTGGTGGGACCTTATCTGTGTGGATGGTGATGTCAGTTGTACGACAATGACATGGATGTTGCATGGATGGTGGGGACCACTTGAGAAATGGGATAGGAGTATGATGTTGATTGTGGGACTCGAGTGCTACAATGGTTAGCAGATGGAAATGAATGATTGCTCGATATGTCATTTTGCATCAGTGTTGCAAATGATGTGGTGATGACATGTAGGTTGTGGGCCCAGTTAGATAACATGGCGAGCATATCAGTGTGACCTACTTGTATCAGTGGGTGTCTGAATGAAGTCCCAATGACTGGATGATATGATAGATCGATGATAGTGGTTTAAGTGACTGATTATCCAACAGTCAGGGTTTAAAGATACATTAGTGAATGTTGATCACAGGATCAAGGTGTGAAGGAATAGATCAACGACCAAAGTTCAAATGTAGAAATCTGAAATGGTTGTGACAAGTGTAAGTGAGGGTGCGGTCTAAAAACTAACACAGGATAAAGAATTAATTTTGTCCAACTACCTCAGTGACCATTTAAATGAAGATTTGATCTTCAAGATGATAGAAAAAATTGTAAAGGTGATCGTGATTAGAATCAGATCAAATGATCACAAGAATACATTAAATGCATATCAGATTCTAGGGTTTGACAGATGTTATTCTTAGCAAACTCCCTGCACCAAAATAAAATGTTGTGCTGCTTGATGTAGAGGTATGGTGATATCTAACAAGCTGGACAGTATGTGTGTGTGGCTCGATGCTCTGACATTTATGAAAGTAGGTTGCAAGTTGAAAAACCATAACAATGATTCTAATGTATATGAATTGAATGAGGGAAAGTATAAAAAAATGGAGAATGAAGAGAGTGCCTAAATGTAGAGGAAGGCGAACTGTAACAGAAAGAAAAAAACTTGAAAATTTATGTAGCTAGTTATAGTGGAGTAAAGGAGAATTGAGAGAGAGAAATAGGTTATGTGTTGTATTGATGCATCTCAGGTTTTGTAGAACCATTTTATGCATAGTATATTGCAAAAAATTGTTCAAGGTTGTAGCCTCCATTTTGCACTCAGTTGTAGCTCAAAATAGGGTGTAGTAGCATCCTTGAAGTTGTAGCTTCTAAATAGGGAGTTGTTGCTTCCTTGGGTTGCAGCCCTAAACATTGTAACTGAACTTTGAAGCTTGTGAGGCTGGATTAGGACAATAGATCCTAGCAACATTTCTCACCGTGGTTTTTCCCATCTTGGGTTTTCCACATACATACTGTGTTATGTGTTGATCTCTCTTGTGCTTGTGGCTATTATATCTATTAGTATTTCAATCTGCACATTTGAGTTAAGGTTGAATCTGCAAAAGGGTTGAAGAATTAAATTTTTTTAATATCTACTAATTCACCCCCTCTTAGTAGATCATTGTGTTCTAACAATTGGTATCAGAGGACCAGGTTCCCTAGGAGAAGCTTAACCAACTCGGGTAGATCTTGGATAGGTGAACACAATGGAATTTCAGGAAGGCTCAAACAAGCCACCTAGGTTTGATGGAACAAACTATGCTAAATGGAGCTCATTAATGGGAGGATACTTAGTCTCTCTTGGAACTAAATTCTAGGCATGTGTTGATACCCAATATACTATTCCTACGACTATTCCTACTGATCCTGCAGCAAAGAAGATTCATGAGGACACTATTAAAGCTTGGTTGATTATTATGAACAATTTGTCTAACTCTGTGCATAGCAAAGTTATGCATTGTAAAACTACTTATGATGTATGGGAAAAACTTAAGAAAATCTATGAAGGTGACACAAAAATGAAGTTGGCAAAGTTACAAGTGTTGAGAGAAAAATTTGAAGGCTTGACGATGACCAAGGAAGAGAAGATTGCAGACTATCTTTAGAGAGTTGATGATGTGGTAAATTCCATTAAAGGATATGGTGTAGATTTGAAAGAAGAAGATGTTGTGTTGAAATTTCTCAGGTCCATGACAACTAAATATGATGCCAAGATTTTTGTTATTGAAGAGGGAAGAGAAATTGGTAAACTTACTCTTGATAAGGTGCATGGCATAATTACTGCATATGAGATGAGAATTCCAAGTGTTGAATCATTCAGGAGAGAAGCTGCATTTAAGGTTATCAAGAAAGACAAAGATGAAGCTGATAAGAAAGAAAAAGTTGTTGTCATTGCATCTAATTATGAAGAAACTAATGAGGAAGAAGAAAATTTCATAAGAAGGCTAAGAAGAGGATCCGACAAGTATAAAAGTATGTTCCCTCTTAAGTGTTTTAATTGTGGTAGAATAGGTCATTTTGCTTCAAAGTGTCCATATGGTAAAGAAGACAGTTCCAAGCAAGACTTTGATAGTAGAAAGAAGAAAGAATTCTACCCTAAAAGAAAGAACTTTGGAAAGAAGAAGAAGAGATTGTACATCAATGAAGAAAGTGAAGTTTTTGATGCTAGTGATTGTTCAAAAGAGGATCAAGGTCATGCCCTTGTAATGAGAGATGATAGAAGAGAATTTCTATTCATGGCTAAAGAAACTAAGGATCAGGAAGATGTACAAATTGAGGACTCATATGAAGGAGAAGAGGAGGCAATTGTTTATCTTGAAGGAGAACTAATTAGTGCTCTTAAAGATCTTGATGAACTAAGAGACAAATATGATGATCTTAAGAGAGAAAACAAGAAGCTAAAAAGGAATGCTCAAAAGGAGATTGAAAGATTAACACAAGACACTAATGCATTTGACTGCAAAATACGATGAAACTGTCCGACAAAATATGTAAAATTCGATGTTCGTCGGGTGCTTGTAAAATTTGATGTGTAATTTCCAATTGTTTCGAAAGTTTATCCCCGACGTCCGTCGAAATATCGACGAACCTGATGTTTGTCGAAATGTCGGCTATTATTTTCGTCGAATGTTCGACAAACATGAAAAATTAAAAAAATCAAATTGTGGCCAATATAAAGAAAAGTGAGTTCGCGCCTGATGTATTGCGACAGTGTTTTGCTCTACTTGAGACAGTTTGTGGAGAACTACGGATGATTTTCTTGGGAAAAATAAAAAAAAATTCAAGAAGATATCACCAGGTTGAGGGTAGTCATTGTCTTTTTGCAGAATTCAGTTGTGAAGTCAGATTTGTAGTTCCAGGTTTGAAAATCATATTTTAAAGCAATATCTCATCAGATTTCATTTGTAGAGGTTAAGGGTTTTGAGAATTTCATGTCCAGATTTTGTTGTGTGGAATCACCATAAGATCACAATGGAGGAACGATTCTTGTGACTGTAATTATGTGATCCATAAGCTGTATTGGTCATTTGGCACAGTTGTGCTATAACAAATACATGATGCATTCATGTGTGACCCAAGTTTAATGTGGCTATGTTGTGATAGAAATGGAGGCACTCATATAATGTAGTTAATTCAGGTTGTATAATGTAGGTGTCAATCATCATTGGGTGCATTCAGGTTGTCTCAAGTTTAACAGGATAAGATGTAATTATAGCATGATCGAAGAGTGATTACCTCTTGCTGCAATAAAGAGCCTATAACTCTGGTTGATATGCAGAGTGGTTGTGTTATATCAATTATGTAGTGCATTCAAGCACAACCCATGTTTAATGGGCTATTCTAGAGAGTGATCAAGATTTTCTAAACCTTATGAATGTTACTTGACATATATTTGCATAATCTCAAATTCCTTCAGAGGCTTTTGAAGTATCAATGTATCCTATATAGGGTTTAGAATGATTTCTTTTAATTAAAAAAATAAATAAATGATGTATTTCCCTGTAATTAGATAATGTGGAGATCTCCTAAATCTGCCCCAGCACACTATCCTCTTTGGCACTGTATTCATTACTCTAGCTACTAGGGTTTTGCATGTGACATCTTTAATATCTTCATGACCGTGGCTTTTAAATAGATCTCAGTCTTTGCTTTAATCCTTTTCATGGTAACCCTTGAGTTCCATAATCCACCTTCAATCTCTTCTAAGAACGATGTCTTAAGCTAGACTGCATAGTATGCATATAAAGCAAGTCCTTCATACCCGCCATTGTTCCAAACCACCACTCACTGCCTTGCTGAAAATGTTGCCTCCATAAGCACAATAGCATGTTTTAAAATCATGGTTGCCAGTGATTGACCATTAAGCTCACCACTTTCATCATGAAGATACAATGAAATTTTTATCTTCAAACTCAAGGCATTATGGAAGATAACATTGTGAATTGTTTGTTGTGTACGATTTGATTTTCTTGCACATTTACTGCTTTGCTAACTTCCTTTAAGACTGGGTATTGCACCCTCGGCTGCAATCTCAAACAACTCACTCACTATCACTTGAAGATTCCTTTCATGAGAATCCTTCTATAAAATCAAACTATGCCTATAGACTGCCTACTTACTATGGGTGACTCATTATTTCATGGTATTGTAGTTCTTAAGATCCTTCAACCTTATTGACACTACTTCGGTCCACAAGGTATTATTCACTATTTTCCCATCTTTGGTGAGTCTCGAAACAACGCTTTCAAAACATGCAATCCACTACCTCCATTATACAATATTAATGGCTAGAAGAAGCAGTGAACCTATGATTACCTCTTGTTACTTCATTTGAATGATCATTCCACGATTACGCTGCCTTGTCTAACACTACCAAAAGCTTTGAAAAACCATTAAGATTGACAAGGGGTAAAGGAAACTCACTATTAAAATCTCCACTTTTACTATGCAAGGTTTGAGCTTTATTATCTTGTCCTTTGCTTAGCCTATTTTGTTGTCACATCTCAGAGTGACTATCATTCTTCTTACCGTAGATTGCATTTACAAATGTGGAGTAAAGCTACATAGTGTGCTTGTTATTGGCTACAATCTTTTAGATTGCAAGATTTTGTTATTATTACCTACATTGTCTCCAATCTTTGGAACCTCACTAATCGCTATAGTTATTGTTTATGTGTTTCTCACGGAGGCCTAGGGTTTGTACCTAATCATGCTCTTACCAATGCTTCTGTTGTTTTTTATTAGGGCTCTCTCAATGTTGAGGGCCCTAGGGATAAGCTCGTCATAAGAAGTGACATATTGCATCTTTAACTAAAAGGATAAATCCGTATTGACATTAGCAATGATGATTACGACTCATTGCTCCATAGGAATGGGTCACTTGCTCTTACTAGCTCGCTACCTCCATTGTTGTAGGAATTTTGTGATCAAGTTCAATATTCTGATTGTAGGAGTCTTAACAATTGGAAATCATAAAATGAAAATCAGAATTGAATAAGTTTTGGAATTAGCATTGTAAAGTGTTTTTGGTGTCATTAACTTCAGACTATCTTCTCTTTTGCAGGGGTGGTTGCATGCCAAATTTTTTTGGTGTAAAATATCAGAATTATTAGACTATGTTACTTGTCTATGAATAAAAATTATTGGAGTGTGAGTTTGATATTTTTTGAAGATTGAAATAGTCAAGCTTGGCAAAGAAAAATCATGTCAGATACTATTAGTCCAGAACAAAATGAAGACACTTGATAGATTGTGGGCTAGATTGAAAAGAAAGCATTGATGGGAAATGTTATTGTCCTTGCAATAGTGCAGGGCTTAAAGGCATGAAGATGACTTTTAATCTGCTTGGTGAAAAACATTGTAGGCGGCATGGTCGCGTTGAAGGGGCATGATTATAGATCCATTGGTAAGTTGTTCATTATATGTGTTTATATTGATTGAATTTGTAAATGTTTATATTGTTTTAACATTTTATATATATATATATATAATCACTTGATCATGATCATGGTTTTATTTGTGTCTTATCATTATTATAAAGATTGGAGTTGCCTAGGAGTGATATTATGGATTATCTGGCGGAGAATGTGGTTTTGCAAGCGGTTGAACATGGAGCTATGAATATCGAAGATGAAGTTAATGATCCTATGGAAGAAGATGATCATGCGCCAGAAAACACAGTTGAAGATGATGGTACTAATACATTGATTCATGCCACATTTATTGGCAGAGCTAATGATGATGATCAAGATGACTTTGATGATGTTCATGATTTACCTGTACTTGACAAGGCATACGAGCCCTTTTATGAAGGCTCTGAAACAACTCTTCTCTCTGCTATATTGTTGTTGTTGAACTTGAAGGTTATGAATGGTTTATCAAACATAGCAATCTCGCGGATGTTAAGGTATGTCATATATGTCATCTTTTTTCATCTATTTTAATTGTTGTTAGTTCATCACTAGTAAATAAAGGATGAAATATGTACCATTAATATTCTTTATATGAACAAATTATTTTTTGTTGTAGATTGATTGGTGAATTTTTTTTACCACCATCAAATATTTTACCTCGATCATACCGAGATTTATGTGCCATTATGAAAGATATCGGAATGGAGTATCAAGCAATAGATGCATGTCTGAATGATCATATTATATATCATAAACAACAGGAATTTGCAACAGAATGCCCGGAATGTCATATCAGTATATATCGAACAGATCAAGTAACAAAAAAGGTGTCTTGCAAGGTTCTTCATTATATTCCCATTATTCCACGTATGCAATGATTATTTAGGTCGCAGCTTAGCATAGTGATGGATTACCATGCTTACGGAATAGAAGTGGGGTGACATTCTTGAATGCTGAGATGGATTACTTGCATTTCACGGACATGGAAGAAAAATGGCCACACTTTAAAGAAGAACACCGTAATCTCGGGCTTTCATTGGGAGCAGACAGTGTCAATCCATTTGGAGAGATGATATCTATTTACTCAGTGTGGCCTATTTTTGTTATCAACAATAACATTCCTCCATGGATGTCAATAAAGAGGGAGCACATAATATTGTCAATGATTGTTCCAGGTATTTGTTTACATCAATTTTATTTAACGTAGTAGCATCTCATTTGTCTTATTTGTTGCATAATGACATATTTTTTCATTCAATAGTCATGTACATTAATTTTATATATATTGCAGTAAAATGGTTATAATAATTATGTAATGTTTATGTTCATTCAACTAGGTAGTACGGTGAAAGATATGAATGTATATATCAAAACACTCTTATCGATGAGTTACTAAAGTTATGGAATAGAAGCGTCACTATGGCGTCTCGAACCAATAAGGACAAAGACAATTTCAATTCCATGCAATGCTTGTATGGACAATTCATGATGCCCCAGGGCTAACACATTTTTTGTGGTATGTTATAACGTTCGACTGCACTTTAACAATATTTAATTTGATGAAGTAGATATCATGAATGTTTTTAAAATAATCTATTCATTATATATAATTATAAAAATTGACATATTTAATTCAATTATATATCATCTTGCAGGTCTTTAAACAAAGGAAAAATTTGCATGTCAATTTGTGGTCCAAAGATGAAATCTAATTAGATTCAACAAGTTTAGGAAGCGGTGTTTGATGAGTATAGGCACTTCCTCCATAGAAATCATAAGTATCGAACTACTGAAAAACATCTTTTCAATGGGAAAGAGGAGACTACATCAAAACCACGAAGAATGTCACCTCACCTATGGAAGTTGGAATATAATAGAATCAATCGTCAAAGTTATACATCAGATCAAATTGTTTATCTATAATATATGATATGTTTTGAATTTATATTTTTATATTGTGTTGTGTTTACTCATGTTGTAATTGACAATGATTGTCGTTGTTAATTTTTTTAACTTATATGCTTCATGAAGGTCGTCAAGGAATTAATGGCCGGCTTCCACAGGGACTTAAAATTTATCCCAGACAATTTAGTAGGTTGCCCTACTATGAGCAGCTACAAATTGTGCATTTGTTTGATACAATGCATATTGGAAAGAATATAACAGAAACATTATGGAAAATATTGGATGGAAGGCATGACCAAAAAAAAATTGTAAAAATTTGTAGTGACATTCAGGAAGCCAATCATGCAATGAAAAATGTCATTGAATTGAATAGTGATGGAGACCAAATTAATATAAGTGCCCTTCTTTGGTTATTAACAAAGCAGCAAAGCAATGCTATAAAAGAAGTCATACAAAAAATTTGATTTCCCACAGGATTTGCTGCGAACATAAACAATATAATAACAAAGAAAGGTGAATTTGGGTCAGGGATGAAAATGCATGATTGGCATACCTTCATTAAGGTAATTATTCTGGTATATTATAGACACTTGTATAATGCATGTACTTTTCAGTGTATTGTGTTTACTACTTTTGGAAAAATAATAAGAAAAGATCATTTTATAATTGTTGTGATGCGTTCTACCTCTATCTCGGACAACTTTGACAACAATGTGAAGCAAGTTATATATGATGCGGGAAAATACATGAGGTAAAGTAGCGAGATTTGTTCAATTGTTGTATACATCTTATAATTGCCATTTGTTTTACTTTGTTATGTAATATATTGTATATTTTTGTTAAATATAAGTTAATATATTTGTGCCTTGAATCACTTGTAGATGTATCATCTAAAGAAATCCATAAAGAAGATATAAATTATTGGAAGAGAAAATTCCTTGTCTAATGTGTGAAATGAAAAAGTGTCTACCTTCGACATTTTTCAATGCACAAGAACACTACCTCATACACCAAGTTGAGGAGATTGAATTGTGTGGACCTATACACACAAGGTCAATGTGGATGGTTGAGAGGCACTTAAATTTTTTGAAGGCTTTGGTTAGACAAAGAGCACATCCTGAGGGTTCTATGGTGGAGGGATATATGGTATACCAGACCATGGTGTACATTAGTGAATATCTTCTAAGTTTGCAGCAAAGATCCATTTAGATCGCATTTGGGATCCCAACTCCATTAAAAAATTCGAAGGGGAGTACCTGTTGGGGAAAGGTAGATTGAGGAAAGTGAGAGGTAATTATAAGATGGTCATGGAGATTAATTGGAATGCATTTTACATATAGTTTTTATGTATATTGTACTTATTTAATTTTTACTCTTCAATATACATCAATTTTAAATTAAGGTCGTATATTGTGGTATTTAACTAATTATACGCTGTTTGTGAATTTGAATTTTTTTGATACAGTTGGTCGAGAGTGGGATGCACTACATTTGTATGTTGCCAACAATATTGATTGGATGATGGTATGGATTGAGCGATGTCAACAATCTGGGCGCGCATTAACATGGGAAGGTGTGGCTTCATTGGTTAAAGAAGCTCATCGTAATGGAGATTCCAATGTTACAAAAAGGGAAATTGATTTAGCATGTGGTTTAAGAGATAAACAGGTACATATAAATATATTAATCACCATATTATTTAATTATTTTCAAGTATATTGATGTATATATATCTTGAGATTGTTTTCTTTTGCATACGATGGCCAAGAATAAATATGTTTATCAACTGGCCCGATATTGCAATAATTTTTACATGTTTATTGTAGGTGAAACACCACAAAGGCTAATAATGAAGTTGCAATGGTGAAAATTTCAAATCAAAATGTTGGATGACATGAAGAAAACTGTGATTACGGTATAAGCTGTAGATCTTTTCGGTGACTAATGTTTCATCTAGAGCGACATACATCGAGAGAAGTCTTGAAAATTGATACTACTCAGTTTTGGATGACGATATACTTGAGTGTGACTTTAAGTCCTTCAAAATTAATTTTGTTAAGTCATCCTATGGTATGGAGAATTTCTGACTGAATGATAATGATCACGAGAGAACTATTATTGAACATGATAATGGATTTACCATGGTTAATACAAGGTTGATTGGCGGTGGAAATGAGCCCTATGTTCTTCAAGCCCGGTGTGGCGGAGTATTTTCGGAAGGTTCCAGGTAACCCGGGTTGGTCATTTTTTGTTAGACATGATCCAAGAGGAAGGTCGATAAAGTATAATGCGGTGGAAGAAGAAGATACCCAAGAACTAGAAGATGATGTAGATGATGATCAGGATCAACGGTTAGTTGATGATGTCCCTGACGTTGATGATGTCCCTGACGAAGATGTCGAAGAGGAGGAACTAGATGATGATGATGTAGGAGTTAATGTTCATGAAGATGACATTTGTGTGGATGATGACATTATCGAAACTGATATTGATGACGATGATGATGATATGACCAATCCTTACAATGTCGAATCTGGATCGGATGATACAGACAAAGAGTTGGATGAAGAAGAAGATCAATGACATTGAAATGTATAAGTTACTTCATTATATAATCTATTTGATATTAATTTCTTGATAGAATTATATTTGACTTATGTGGTTACATAATTAATTCATGATGTTTTTAATTTTTATGCCATTACATGATTGATTTAATGATGTACTTTTTAATGTTTGAAAGGTCAAAAAATTAAAACATTTCAATAGTGATGTTAACAACCTTGAAATTAGTGTGTTTTATGTTTCATGTGATCATAAAAGATTAAAAAGTTAGTTATAGAGGTGGTTGTTCAGTGGTTGACGTGTATGTTGGTTCTTTTTACAATGTAACGAGGTTTGTCTTCTAATATACCTATGGAATTGCCAATTCCAATCGAAGGCAGCTCGAAGGACCTGGACCAACTAACAAGGACTTTAAAAGCCTCG
>VDFB02172037.1:0-12516 GCA_007258455.2 Sequoia sempervirens
GCGCGTTTCATTTTCACGAGAATTTCCTCCATTTCCTTTTATTTTCTTTTTCTAAAGTTTTACAAAGTTTGAAATGAAATATTTCCTGCTTGGCGTGATCTTCCAAAGGTATTCGATTCAATTTTAAAGACATATTATTTTATTTCATGGAATTAATCAACTTCCATAGTTTCAAAGAAATATTTAACTTTGACAAAATAAAGTCTCTCATTTCCAAGTTTCGATTTCCTTTCTATACTTTATGATATTTAAATAAAGTGCCTTTTGAAACTTTATCGATTTCCAATCCTTCATTTTCAAAGAGTAACATATATATTTATATATTTATTTTATTATATATAATATATATTTAGTATAGTTTTACTTTACATTATTATATATCTATGTATATATATTTAAATTTAATAATTTAAATAAACTTATATACATATATATATATATATTTTTGTAAAAACTATATTATATATATATATATATATATATATTTTATATAATATTAAATATATATATACATACCTTTACATATATATATATATATATATATACACACACATACATATTTAATTGCAAAGTAAGTATATTGCGAGCCAGTCAGCATACTTTCATTATACGTACCTATGTATATGTGTATATATGTATATATCTAAATTCCGAGGTAATGTCCACATAATATTATTCATATTCATGTATATACAACAGGTTGGTTGTGGGTATGTATACATGTATATTTGCTTGTATGTTTTCCTATGTCTACGTATTCATAAATGTATTTATATCGATGCATTCGTACGGCATATCCATTTGCTCTCATATGTTTGCATCGACATGAATATACTTATGGATACGTGTATATACTATATACATGTATCCATGCCCACCTCCTAGCCAGTAACATAATTCCATATACAGTTACACAAGCAAGCATCACTTATACATGCATTCAAAAGAAGATAAGACTCCTAATGTCAACAAACAAGCCTATGGATGACTTAGCCATAACTTAAACTGACTTAACTTACTCAGTCTAAAGGATGTGTGTGTATGCTCAATTGGTACTCGTTACTATTTACCCGACCAAGCTCCTCCCCGAGTGATATCTCTCCTCCGCCTAGAGGAATGGTCCTCTTACCTGCACACCATGGCATGACAACAGGAGTCATATGCTCAAAACAAAGCAGTTTACATGAAATATCTCAAAAGTTAGATTATTCACATATCAATAACCTTCTATTCTCCTTTATGCAGTATTTCACCAAGATTAACATCAAATGAAACAACGTTCATATTGAAAACAAGGTATAAGCATCATTAATTCATCTCCAGGATTCACATTTACTCTACCTAGTAATGGAAAAATAGTAACGTCACAATTTGGGATGTAACAACTTGAAACTGTGTTTCTTCAATGGGATTGTTGCGAGCGACCAATCCAATTGAATCTCTCCTCCGAGATCTTTGCAGAAGCTTCTACTTAGCAACATCCTGTAGCTAGTTGGAATGTCAGCTACTAGGATGGTCACCATTATCTATTTCTCTGGGCAAGCCGCCAACCTTACTTGAGCATCCTTTAATTGATCGACCAATGGCGCCGACTTAGACTCAAGCGAATAACACTCGTCCTGTGTCTTAGTACACGAAAGTCCCAATGCATTCATTACTTGTAAAGGCATGACGTTGTCTAAGGCTCCTAAGTCTATGATGCAATTGTCAATTTGAATCCTCCTATATATAAAGATATATAGAAGGTTTACGCTTTTCTTCCATTGGCACAGATGATTCGAGCAACGTAGGTTGAATGACAGCCTCCTTTACGAACTTGAGAATTCAATCCAGCTTTTCTGGATGGTCTTGAAGATACTCCAACTAAGAAATTTGCACCTTTGTCTTCATCATGGAATCAACAATGTCAAAATTTGCTAAAGATGGGTCTTGAGCAACCGCTTTAGCATTCTAATGTGAAGGTTTAGGATTAGAAGTGGAAGCCACTTCTTTACCCTTTTCCTTCGATCTTAGTCTCTCTTCTTCTTTTTGTGCCTTAAAATGTTGAGCACGTGTAAACACGAGTGTTGAAATATTATCATGATTAACCGCAAGAGAGTATTGACGGAAATCTTCTTCTTTATTAACGGGTTTGCTATCAAAGTATCCTGTAGCAAAGTCGCCGTCGAAGTTGTTCGTCTGTGGTAAGACAACATTCGAACTTGAATTGGGTGCAGCTTCAATGTATCCCATGATTTGATTCATTCTTAAATTTTTAGGACATGTGGAATGTTGTACCCCAAATTAAACTTTTTGCTACACTCAGACATTTTGAAGAAATGAGTAAAAGTCTTGTTAAATCTATCAAGAAGATCAAAATTTGGGTATACATGTCTTGCATGAGGGGTTAAAACGTGAAATTTTCAAAATCTGACGATCTAGGTCTGCTCAAAGTGACCTAATCTAAAAAACTTAGATCTCAATTTTTCATCCCTACTTTTTAGGAAAACTGCTATTTTTTGAAATTTTCTAAAAATAGTAACATTTTTTGGGTTTTTCTGGGTTTCTTTCAAAACAGATACAGTAAAACTTTCTAAAAATAGAAAGTTGGTCCATTAGGGTTCTAACTGATTTTGATTGGCTAGAAATACTTCCACATCTAGCTGGTACAGTCAGAATCAAGAAACGATCAATTTTACCCTAATGGGTCTATTTTGTTTTTTCAATTTCAGAAAGCATTTCAAGAGCTTTAAAAGTCATCAATGGAGGTCAGTTAGCTGCCAGGCGCCAAATTCAACACGCAAGCATTGAGCAGAAGATGGAATGGCAAACAAGCACGAAGAACGAGGAAGATGGTGAAAACAGTGAAATTTTGACTAAGTCTACTTGACTTGGGCGCCCCAGGTGAAGAAAGGTGTCCATCTTTTTAGGGAACCAAATGATGAAATTAGGGTTTGAGATTCCAAGCGAAATTCCTCAGTTTTCTTCCATCTCCGCAACGAATCCAACGGTGCAGTCATCGGATCATCCAGTCGTACGGGATTCGAGATCAAACAGAGGAATTTCAAAAAAAAGACAAAAAGCAAATCATGGAAATCTTTGAAAATTGAATAAGTCTGGGAGCTCTAGGCGCCCCAGGTGCCCAGGGGCGCCCAGCTTTTTGAAAGGCCAAATCCAGCAGTTAAGGTTTGCAGATAGGATCAATCACTTCATAATTCAGTCTGCTTCGCAACGGATATCTTCGTCAAGGCATCCGACTGGCCAATCTCCAGCAAATCCAGATCAAAGTTGAAGGTACAGAATGAAGGTTTCAATTCTGAAAGATGAAAATCAAGAAAATGGCTAAGTCTGGTTGAGATGGGAGCCCCAGAAGGAGATAGGCGCCCTTGATTTTGAGGGCTTAAACAGGTAAATTTGCCAGTAGAACCTCCAGCATGATTTCTTCAGATTTGAACAGGCTTTCCAATGAGATCATCAGCATGTCAATCGGAGTTGGCAGTCGTCAGATGCAGAAGGCTAAATAGAGCATTTGACAAGAGTGAAATTTCAAAATTCAAAAGCAAGGTGAAAATACAACAAAATATTCTAAGTATGGTGAAGTTGGGCACCCCCAACCAAGAAGGGTGCCCAAGCTTTTGATGCCTCTAATGGAATTTTCTGCAGTCAGCACTCCCAGAAGACCCCTGTCAGAATCTTCTCAACTCCGCAACGAGTCTAGCCATCAGTTCGTCTGATGCCCAAATCATCTGGCTTCTCAAATCTTCTAAGCCGAGGAGGAGATAAACCAAAACTTGAAAAATGTGAAAATTTCTAACAACGGCTGATTTAACATGAGAAGCCCTTGGGAGGAAGCCAGGCTCCATGAATTTGAAGAGGTCAAAGCGAAGTTTTAAGCCAAAGAGCGCCTCGAACAATCTTCTCAAAATCGATTGGGGCTACATTAAGATCATCCATTTCGCTTGTCGGATCAATCTGGAAAACCCAGAGATTGAAGATCAAAGTAGAGGAGTCAAAGTGTGAAAGTTGAAAATTACAAAAAATGATTATCTTTGGAGCAAGTTAGGCTAGCCAGAAGAGTAACTTCTATGTAAATTTTCAAAAATTTCAAAATTGTGAGATGAAGAGAATGTGCAAGTTCATTGAACAGGCCAATTTTAGGGTTTCTGAAGATTAAAGGAAAAGAAAGAAGACCTATTTCGAACCCTAAGTACCTCTTCAATGCAATTTTCATCATTCTTACAGGTGGCGTCCAAAGGAGAAGAGTGGAGCAGCAGATTTGAAGTTATATTTCATGATTCAAGAACTCAAGTTTGTTGATTCTTCATCAAATTGTTTCAGACCAGCAGCATAAGGCCTTGCTTTTTCATCCAGAAGATCAAATTTTTGAAGAAGGCCAAGATTTTCAATTTTTCAGCCATCTGGGTCTTGTCATCTCATTCTTTTGAAAAGAATTTTTCAAGAAATTTTCTCAAGTTGCAGCAGCTGTTTTTTATTTGCATGTCAGTGAAATCCTCAGTATATTCAATTTTTGATCATCTGGGTCCTCTCAAAACAGTCTTCTAAAGAAAACCCATATCACAGCTTTTCAGAAAATTTCTGCAAATCTAGAATTCGGCTGCTTTTTCGATCAGCCCTCAGTGTTTTTCAAATCTAATCAACTGGGTCCATTCCTAATTACATTTTGAACAAAACCCAGGTGCCATCTTTTTTCGTGAAAATTTGAAGAAATTAGGGTTTGTTGTTTTTTCAGTCTAAATTCAAAATTTTCAAAAACGGACGATCTGGGTTGTCTTCCAACAAAATTTTGAGCAAAACCCATATCACAGAAAAAATTTCAAAAATTTGTCCGTTGGAGGAAGAAAATCAGCATTCTAAAAATAGTAAGTTGTTCAAAACTTGTCTGAACCTAGGTGAGTTTACAATCATTCTTCAAGGTTTTCAAAATGGAATACACTCCCAATGATTTCAAAACCAAATCAACTCTCTACCATGATTTCATCAAAACAGCTGAGACAGACTTGCATCACATCAAGCCGGTGTTTGATCTACACACTTTGGAGAGCGCAAGCAACACTACCATCAGAAACTTGCGGCACTCTGGACTTCTTGCAGCAGCGTCTATTCCTATCTCAGTTCAAAGTCTCGAGTTCATAATCGCTTGCATCAAGCATTACAACTAGGCTACAAGGGAGATTCAATCAGTTGATGGCAGGTTGATTTGCAGTTTGAAGCCTGACATGATCGAAAAATGTTTCTCCATTCCCCCTTGGACTAAAAGTGTCACTATCTCAAAGGGCGAATGTGAGAGGATATGGGAAATGCACAAGGACAAGTATAGTAAGAAGATTGCACAAAGGTGGATGAAGGAAAAACATAAGACTCTGCCTAAGAACATCGGGCGAGGAGAGTTCAAGGACGAAGTTGCTATCATAATCACCTTGCTCAGCAGGGGTAAGCTGGATGAGGAAGATGCTACCAAGAAGTTACACACGGCCTTGGATGTTGTCTCTAGCTATACCCCCATATCACTTAGAAGAAGAGGCTGATTCTATGATTGGGCCACCTTGATCGATGGCGACCTTCACGGTAAAATAACGAGAATATTTCTAGATTCATGAATTCCATATGGTTTTACGAAATATTCGGCCGAGATTTTTCAAATTAACAGATTTCCAATTACAACAGTGCACCCGTTAAGGTTAGAGGAGAAAACCAAAACGTGCAAGAAAGCAACTCTAACCAGAATGGCACCGATGATGGTGAGCATTGGTCAGAGGGTCTTCTAGTCTAAATGCAGAAAAGAACTCAACGTCAAGTATGTGCTACCCAATCCAATGCGGAGTGAGGGGCGACCATATGACGGAGTGATTACAATAACACAACTTTGAAAGAGAAATGTTGAAGCTGAAAAAACACTCAACACCCAGAATGTGCTTACTAACCCAAGATGGGAGAGTAGCTACCATAGGGCGGAGCTATAACTATCTTGACTAATACTGAAGATAAGAATGAGTATTACAAATCGAGACAAAGCAATTTTAAGAACACTGGTCAGTACTACTGCCAGTTTACAAAGATTATTATTGCCTGCAATGTCAAGATATCAGATGCTTATCAAATAATACATTCACAATGAATCAGCTACAATCTTTAAGCAATCACCGTGTTCAAACCACAATCAGAAATGCAGATTTCGGTATTCTGTTTTTGACAGATCTGTACTTTTAAATGAGAAATCAGCAACTTACAAGATCAGAGTAAGGTTCATAACTTGCTCAATAAACACCCGATTGATATACCATAAAATGCAAAGCACTCTGGAGACCTAGGCGACCAAGATAGACCCTTGAAACTAAACCAAACACTGCAGATTTAATTAACACGAATCCCAATGCAGATCTCAATGGTACGGCCCCAACAGAAAATCGACCTCTCTTTAAAAATACTAAACCTTGATAAAAAAATCTGAAACTACAGCTAATGAATCGCCCTTAATAGACTAATGCAATGAAAGACTACCCAGAACTACTGTTTTTGTATTTTTTGAGATATGAACACAAACGTGGATCTGCTGTATCTAAACAATGCAATTTCCAGAACTTGACTAATATGCAGAAAACAGAAATCTAAAGATTCGAAATGCAGATTACAATGCTCAATATTCAATAACTCACAAACTAGACTAAGAATCACCACTTGATGTTGTCTTGCAAACACGAAGCGATGCCCGAGCTAGGAGGCCTTCATTCCTCGAAGCGATTCCAGAGCCAATCCGGCAGCATAACAGTATAGTCGTCAAAAGATCCAAAATGATGCTCAACTCCTTCCTTTTATAATTTTCCAATTGACCTCTCAAACCCTAAAATCCGCTTTTAGGTCAAAATCCACTCTCCTCAAGGATGGGCGTACCTTCTCTTCAAGTCTTAAGAAATGATATTTTAAATGAATATCAACATTGATAATTACGCCCCTCATAATCATTGCTTTGACTTTGGGAAATATTAAAATAATCTTTTAATGAGGGCGCCACCCTCAAAGACCCCTTTTTAACACATCTTTAAGTCATTAATCTAGGCCCAAGGTCAACGTTAAAATATAATATTTAAACGTGCCTTTTTAATTAAATGACTTAGCTTATCCCTCCGGAGGTGCCCTGAAGCCAAGACTGAGCCAAACATCTGACCAAACTGAAGCAGGAAGTCAACCGAGCTGAACTCATCTGGAAAGCTGCCAAAAATAGAATTTACTAAAAATAGTAAATTCCAAAAAGTGCTCGAGATCTTGGGATGAACATACCAGCTGCGAGAGAGCCCCTCACGAAAACCGAGGAAGGAATCCGCCATTGAATCCACCATCCTAGGAGCAATGACCTCCTCAAAAATAGGAAACCCTAATTTTACCTTCCGGAGCTAGCCGGGTTTCGAGATATGATCACATGAATGATGTCGAGGTTTGAGAGGGGACATTACAGTTTCTTACCTATGAAAGATCTGCTTAATGGCCCTATGAGTCAATTCAAGAGGTTGAACACCCGAAGGATCATTGGCATTACAACATATCTACAACTAATATCCTGATTTGGAATTCCACTTGAAATCAACTTTGCATCACTACAAGAGGGGTGAATGAGACTCTTTACGATGTACAGTCACGAGGACTTTGGACAATGAATTGCGTATGCCGTATTATCTCTTTTAGTCGCCCGGTGATGGCCAGTGGGCAGATTGGTTCCTTCAATTTCCTACTTTTCACCTATCTACGAGTCTACTATGGCTATGTAAAATTACTTATGCTACCAAGGTACCCATTAGAGCGAAGTTGCCTTCATGGGATTCTTCAAAAGGCAAACACATGATATCCCGCATTCTTGAGGAATAGAAAGAAACCTTGCCCTCAATTTTTTCCATTGGAGATTTGAGGAATCTATACATGCAAGACAGCAGCAGATGCTAAAACCATGGGAGATGAGTTAGACAAACTTGGTCTCAAGCCTTACAGCGAGACACGATCATATGATCCTCATGGCGTCTACGCTGCTCGACTTGAGAGAAACTATGCTCACATATCCGCCCTTGAAGATTTTTGGGCCAATTGTACAAATGAGTTCGAGGTGCAGAGGCGCAATTACAGTAGGCTCACTCTTCACCAAATGAAAGACTGCCTATCAGAGGATATCGAAGGATTGTCAGATGATGATGAGAATGTGTTACTCCCAATGTATGCCTAGAAGCGAATTGAAGATCAGCCCCTTCCTCAAGTCAATTGGGCTAATAAGGAGTCCCTCTCAGTCGAAGAAAGGACGAGGCAAGTCCTCGAACACAGCAAGGTCTCCCTAGTTCTCAAAAGGAAGAAGTCCATACCAGCAACAGAGCCACCGAGGGTACAACCATCACTTCCCTCCTCTTCCAAAGCACAATCAAAAGGGAAAGGCACAAGTCAGTCTCAAGATGGTGTGAAGGGTAGCAGGTCGACCAAAAATGTAAGAAGGAGGCTAGACTTCTCAGGTATAATCATACAGGAGCCATCAACGGTTGAAGCAGAAGCTCCTTCAGAAGAACCTATACCTTAGAAGGAGACAGAAGAAATGCCCGTAGCACATGATTCTATACCATTGACAAGGTCTTCACCAATCCACATTGACCTAGATATTGAAGATAACGAAGAAATTGCAATTGTACCTCCCAAGGAAGTTAGTAAAGATACTACTGTGCCATGGCTTGAGAGCTCCTTGGGAAGGGTAAGAAGAAGACCTTCATATCAGGTGAATTTTGATGACCTTGATAACATCTATCAGGAACCTCCTAAGAAGAAAGCAAAGAAGCAAGTCCACTTTGATAGGAATCCTAATGGTGAGATAGTCATGGAGACTACAATACCCCCAGAGGACAAGAATAGAGATGAAATTGATATGGACGACTTCGTGATGGTCAAGGCTAATCTTGGTAAAAATACTAGACATGCGTATGTCAGTTTGTTCAGAGTTGTGTTTGAAAGCCTTCAAGAAAGAGTGCTCAAGGATGGAGAAGACAAAGCAGCCCTCAAGGCTGAAATACGACAACTCAGGCTCTTCATTTCAAACCTTGTCCAAGGTACTTCATAGGCTACTCAGTTGCTGACCCAGGTTTTAGAGACACCAGCTGATCATCATCAGTTGAGACAGCTGGTCATTTATGGGAAGGAAACTCAAGAATGGATCGAGAGTTTCATTGTCAGAGGAAAGGAGATCTTAACACAAGTGTTTCAGTTGAGAGACAACGCTCATGAGTTGCGTCAAGGTATTCAAGGCTTTGAACAGTCAATGGTAGAGGTAAAACCAAGGCATGAAATCATCATTGCTGATTTAGATACGGCCTATGGTTCAATGGTCTCAAAACGACACACGAGGTAGATCCTTGCTTGGAGAGAGCATCATGTCTTCAAGGTCAAAACCTACGAGAGGATATCTGAGGAGTTTATTGCCTACAGACAAAGAGTGATCGAAGCTCTTCTTTTCATCCAAGACTTTGTCACCAAAATTCCTTCTCGATACAGTCATGAAGATGGTTCCTATGTCGGACTCAATGAAGTGCAAAATCAGTTTCAGAATGTTGTTCGCGGCTGTGATGGCAGCAATCCAGTTGGCGGGAGAATGAGTCATGTTTCGACGATGTCAGCAAAGTTTGAAAAGGTGGCCAATGAGGTTGAAGATTTCCTGAGATCTATTGCAGAAAGAGAGGATATCTTAGAAAAGCGCAATTTTGCTATTGATGGTATAGATGCATTGAATCGGGACACAATTTCCAACTTTCTAGCAGATGTGATTGAAATCTAAAGTTGCTTTCTGCTAGAAGCTTTCTTCCAGCTTTCTTTTTATTCTCATAACAATTTTTATCCATTCTTTGAGAAGAGAAAGAAGATAAATTGTAATAGTTGGCATTTCTTGCTTTTCCTGCTTTCTTAGGTGATAGATGTTACCTTCTTTCTAGATTTAGAAATAAAGCTTGCTTGTTGAGCAAGCCCTAGATTGTAAAAGCAAGGAGATTTTAGGGTTCCCTACTCCTCTGCTTTCCTATAAATAAGAGTCTTTGCTCATTAGTTTTATTTAACCATGCTAGTGATAACAAAACGTTGAGCCTAAGTGCCTTCTATTTGTTATTCAGCGTTGTTCAATTGTGTTTATGATAGCGAATTGTTGAGTCTCTTTTAGCCAACAAGTAGTTGTTGTAATTGTTCTCTTTGTGTAAGAACAAGATTGCAAGCCTCTTTAGCTGCAATTTCTTGTTCCGTGCATGTGTTCAGTGTAATCTTTGTTCTAGAAGTTTGAGAAATAAAATCATGAGCCTCCTTTGCCTTGGTATAACATCTCAGATTTCTGTTTATTGTGTTATGCTTTTATGAACTTAATTTCAACTTACATTGAAAGTAAGTAGGTATATGTTGGGAAAGAGTTTATTGAAGCACTTTGTCAGAAAATCAAGCTTGTTCATTTCTAATTCTCTTGCTTTGCGTATTACTTGAGATATTAGAAACGTCTCTAGCTTAAGTTAGTCGTAGTTGGAATTCTTAATCAAAATATCTCAGCTGTTGCGTTTGTGTTTTATAAACCTTGTGCTCTAGCTGAAACAAAAAGATAGACGAATTAGTTTTAATTTACTTTCTTTCACACCATCAGCAAGAGGGAGCTTCCCCTCCTAATTTGAAGAGCAGTTTTATTGTGCATAGCTGTCCGTTTCAAATTCACATTCCAGAGGTGTGAATTTAAACGCCAACATGGAACCAATATGTTCATTGGTCTTGTGGAAAGAACAAAATACCGTAGATTTCTCAAACTCAACTGTTTGTCTCAGTGGAGGTGCTGGAAACCGCAACTTGTAATTATTGAAAGGCTGAAAATTATTTCTCTTCGGCTACTACGGTTGTTGAGGTTGATATTGTTGTTGATATTGAGGTGGTGGTGGTACAAACAATGCGAGCTGCCCCTAAGTAGGCAACTGCCTTTTGAAGATAGTCACCTCATTAGCTACCTTCTGTAGCAGTGGATTTGCAGAACCCTGAACAAGAGGCCTAATAGAATTTGTCTTCATCTTCCCGGAAGTGATCATGTTATCTTCAATCTCGATGGTATTTTCTTGTGCAGTTGTTAATTTTGTTTCATTAGCCAATCTTAAGAAAAAGGCTATCTCAAATGCAAGAGCATTTATGAAATTGCTTAACAAAATTTTTGGTGATGGATTAAGTGTATGAGAAAGACATGTGACCAGGCAGTTAAACCTTGCCACAAATTCCCTCAAGTTCATTGAGCTCCATCTTTGAGTTTGAAAGTTGGGCAAACAACCAATGACTATCTTCAGCGGGCTTGAACCTTGCCAAAAATTTCTCGCTCATGGTTGCCCAGCTTGTAATAATGCCTAGCTCCAAATGATGAAACCAATTAGCAGCATTTGCCTCAAGAGTCTCTACGAAGAGACGTACAGCAATGTCTTCATGTGGTACACGCAACACGGCACAAGCCATTGTAAATGCAAAAACATGTTCATCTGGGTGTTGAGTCCCATTGCCGTGAAACCGAGAAAAAGTGCTTCCTTGACCCTTTAGGTAACTCATGATTTCCTTGCAAAGCTAACGGTCCAATGTTATTACCCCAAGGTAATGGAGGTGGACGTTTGTTGCTCCAAGTCTATTGCAAATCTGCTTAAATATGTACACATTGCATCATACTTTCTTGCTCTCTGTAGAAATCCATATGCCAAAAAATACATCTTCAAAATCTTCAATTCTAAGTTTTTGGTTTCTATACACTTTGCACAAGCTTAAGAAAATTTAGTTTAAAATTTAATCATCCACAACAAAAATTCATGTATCCCAATCCTAACAACATTTTTTATTGCACACTTATGTTCTTATGGTGATACATCCCTGTAAAACATGATTGCAAAACATAACATCAATGCTCTTACCTAAGAAAAGGACCAACAAGGATTTATAAGTGGGATTTCAGTAAGTAAAAACATAGCCATCTCATAGGAATGTAACTAGTCAATAATGTTTAAATCAACTACAATGGTAAGAAAAATACACCATACCAACCATGCTGATACCTAGGTGACTTTTATGTAAATGATTTACACACACAACAAAACTATGATCATCTGATTTATCCTGTCAAGAGTATGTATCCTCCATTGACAATATTATTAGGACCAAATCATATTAATCAGTGCAAATGTTTCTGACCAAAACATTTAATAAATATGATAGCATTATAAGGGTACTCAGAAAATTGCCTTCAAAACTGAAACCAAATGATCAAATTCTCTAGACATTTGATTACCTTGAGATGTAAGTTGCTTGCTTGGAGGAAGTTCCATTAGCTCAAAAACCTTCTCACTAGCCCCAATTGACTGCATTAACGAAGCCCAATGATCTCCAACCCACCAAGTTGAATGAATTACCCATTCCGAGTACAAAATAAATTTTGTCAACTGCTCTGCAGTTATATGGCCATTCATAACAAATCCTCCTCCTATAAGCAGGGCAACCACCTACAAAACCAGACCC
>VDFB02172038.1:0-14299 GCA_007258455.2 Sequoia sempervirens
TTCTTACTTTTACCATTTTCATCATCACATAATATAGATCTGTTAGTCTAAGCATCTCATAAACAATACATTTGCATAAAGCATCCATTGCATAATCATATAGGCATCATCACATCATCCATCTCAAATACAATGCATCATCATTTTAAGTTGTTTAGAATAATATAGATTGGTTATTCTAAAAATCTTAAAACGATCTCATTTGCATCATCATCATCATAACCATCCATACATCCATCTTGAACCTCTTTGTCACAAGATCACCCAAAATCAAAATTTTCTACGTTACTCAAGGGGGCGATGTATCAACATGTTTCTTCTCGCTAGGGCAGCAGTGGGGCATTTAATTTTTTTTTTTTTTTGAATTTTGATCATGATAGTTTATTCTTTGAACCAATGCAGCGGGTACTTTGCTTCAAAGAGGGGAAAAATGTAGACATGGAAGATATACTGATTACACTTGATCATGATTACTAACACCACTTCATCCTAAATCATCTCCTTTGCTAACCATTTAATCAAATAATCTATATTTGATTAAAATTCATCCATTCATCTCTTAATTAGTAAATCAAAATTTATCACGATGGAAGCCATCATTTCTCTTAATTAAATAAATGTTTTATTTAATTGATCCTATAATCCCTCTTTAATTAAATAATTTATTTTATTTAATTAATCTCTAAAGTCATCTCCTTTAAATTAAAATAAATCAATGTTTATTTGATTTAGAAATCTAACATTCTCTTTAATTAAATGCATTAAAAAGTTTATTTAATTGAAGTCTAAATTCATGTTATCTCAACTTTGATTTAAATCAATCCAAAATCTAAATCAGGTGTCACATCGACTAATCTCCTTTTAAATTAATCTTAATACCTCAAATCCTTCAGATTTTGTAACTTGCACAATAAATTAATTTATTTGATTTAATAAATCTCTATTTCATTAAAAAAGGCATCAAAAAAAGAATATTCTCCAAGTTTGAAAAATCCCTCCAAAAGGGTTTGTATGTCCAACAAGGCATTTAAGTTTCTTACATGTCCTTTTGCCTTGAACCAAGTGACATTTAATTCACTTCTTTCCCTCCAACTTGTCATTTCATCAAATTTTTATTTCTACCAAATATCATTTATGTGCACAATGACCAAAATGTGCTCCACCTTTGTCCACTCACATGTTGACAAAGTGGCTTATTGTTGTTAGTTGGTCTTTTATCCCACATTCATCCCTTTGTATTTTTCTTCCATCTTTGTCTTCTATAAATAGAAAGATCTTCTTCTAATTTTGGATCCACAACTTTATGTCAAGTCATTATCTTGAGATTTTGAATTTGCTCATCCATTGTCCATCCATTTTCTTAGTTTTCATCAAGTTTTATAGCTAGGTTATGTAGGAATTTCACCAAGGAGCATCAAATCTTCATCAATCACCATTCAAGCTTGCAAGGAATTGGGAAATGGCCATTTTCCACATCAAAATGGTACCAATTCCCCCATGGGATTAAGAGTTTGATCATTTAAATAGGATTTAATAGTTTTTTCATCGTGTTCTTCATATTATTGCTTATTTTTATGTTTCAAATGAATTTCATGGGGAATGATGTTTCTAACTTGCATATGGACTAATATCGTGTTTTTTGTTTATGTTTGTATAGGTCTAGGATCGCCATTCATAGTTTCCACATAAATTCTGGTGTTCATTATGCATGGTGTTGTTTTGTGCTTTCATGTTCATATCTGCTTTAATTATTATCTGATTGATTTAAGATTGCTCCAGATTAATTAAAGTCAAGAAAATTGTTTTATGATAACTAATTCACCCCCTTCTCAGTTATCCAGACTGTTCAAAATTTGGTATCAGAGCTTGGTCCCTTGTAGATAGAGCTTAACTGCTTGAGGGAGATCTTGGTAGTTTGAAGAGATGGTAGGATATTATTACTTTGAGGAAGAACTAAAGATAATGTTAGATGATATGGAAATAATAGAATCTAAAAAATTTAGAATTGAAAGAAAACCTCAAGGAGGAAAATGTTTGTATCACAAAGCTAAGGGAGAAAATTCAAAAATTCAAAGAAAGAAACAAAGAGGTCAACCAAGAATTAAAGGATTCAAAGGAATGTATTGTGGATTTAAAGCTACAGTTGGATGAATGCAAGAAGAATGAAGAAAATATAAAAGATACCATCAAATAGAAAATGGATGAATGTAAGAAGATTGAAGAAAATATCAAACAAAAATTAGAAGAAAATGAGAAGTTAGATCAAGAGTTAAGAAGGTAGAAATCAGAAGCAAGAGTATGTGAAAGTAGCATAATTTTGGTTTAGATCTTGTCCCTAAAAAAATGTCATAAGGATAATGGAGGACTTGGCATCTTGAAGGTGAAAGCTCAAATCAGAACATTAAGGGTAAGGACAAAGTAGTTGAAGTTGAAGTGAGATCAGTTGTAACAAGAAAGGTCCAAAACTTTAGAACACCTACAAAAAGACCTCTAGTTAGGCAACCAAATTCTCAAAGGTACTTATCATTTAATGGCTATTGTTTTCTATGAATTGTTTTTGGACATAAGGCTATAGAGTGTAGAAGGAAGAAGGAACTGAGTACTCAATGATTTAAGTGTCACAAGTTTGGTCACAAAGCAATTCATTGCAGAAGTGAATTATCTAATCCAGCTAGAAATAATGGAATTAATCATGGTTATTGCTATCTATTCCATGGTTATGGTTACAAAGCTAATCAGTGCAAATCTTGAGTTCACTCATTCAAGTCAGGAAAAATATGTTACAAATGTAGTCAACCCGAACATTATGCTAACACATTCATATATGTTTCTCCATAAAAGCTTGAAAATAAAAAAGAAGGTTGCAGAATTATATGAATCTAAGAATAAGAAGGTCATGCTTTGGAAGAAAAAGGAAACAATTGTGGAAAACTCTTCCATGGCATCGAATCTTGGTACATTCCCCTATCAGAATCTGAGCCAAACTACCTTGGCTTAGGGGGAGTTTTGTAATACATATCCTGTTGGTTCCCCCTCTCTAAAGTAATATTGATGTGTTTTCAACACAACTAAGTTTGATCTGGTTGGTGATGTATGATGAAGCTTAATCCAACTAATTGAAATGTGAAGTACAATTGCTGGCATCATCAATGTGCATCTTTGGTGGTGAAATCATCATGAGCAATTAAGGATAAAAGGTGGAGTTTCAAATAATTCCTCACAGTTTGCAAAGAAGGAGAAGATGTTTCACTGAACAATAAAAGAATTAAAGAAGCTAATCGTGACGATGGAATCCATGTTGGTTGACAGTAAATCCAATGGTGGTATTGCACTAAGGCTGAAGGGAGTAGAGTTGGATGAATTTGATCATTAGAAGATGAAGGAAATGGAACTAAGGCTGAAGATTGATGAATCACAGAATGTAAGTGCCCTGGGTATGGATTTATGGGGAGAATTTCCCTAGATTACTGACAAATAGTCTATCTTGTTCCTATTGAGTTGATTTAAGGATGGAAGGATCATGTTGGATAAACCCTATCTGATCACTAAGGAATCCATTGAAACTATTATTGGTTTGTGCAGTGTTGGTGACCTCCCTAGGAAGAAAACAATGAAATACAAAGATGTGGAGGAACTTAATGGTATCAATAAAGACCACTAAGCTCTACTGATAAATACCATTGCCAATCCAACAATAAGGTATGTTTCCTACGATATCACATACAAAATCTATTTATGAAATTGTGAAGGTTCTACTTCGGCTATTGCTGTGTATCTTGCACATAAGATGGTGAAGGAAAATAAATAGTTTGACTTGTGTAGCCTGATAATGGAAAACCTAATTAAGAATGTCAAAATGTCTTTGGTTGAGAGTTATCCCTTTTGGTTTGGATCTCTGCTCACATGTTTAGTATTTTACCTTCTGAGTTTGCTACCATCAAAGGAGAATGTTAAGTGGAAGACCGACATCCATGTCAGAAAGCAAGTTTATAGATATTTGAAATGTATGGAAGATAAAGTAAGTGCATGCAAAGTTTATTTCTCATCCTTGTAGATGTATCTATGCTCAAGTGTGATAGTGTCTAGTGTTGTGCCTATCAGTTAGTTTGAGGAGGGTTCTTCCTTTGGTAAGAAGGATTTAGAGGTTGTCATTGGCGGTTCCTCTCCAAAACCTAAAAGGAGGAAAGTTAACACAAAATATGCCTTCACTATTTCAGAAGAGAAGGAGAAGGAAGAAGAGTCTCTACTCGGATCTGACTCTTTCTATCCAGATTAAATTCATTCAGTGTTGGATGAAGGTGATATGAAAAAGATTGGTGAAATGTGGTATTCCTTCTCTCCAAACAGTAGGCCTAGAATTGAAGATCCTTTTGTTGATTATCTTCTCAAAAAGGATATTATTGTTTTAGATGTTTCTGACTCATTATCAGATGATCTAGTTGTGGGAAGAATCTGAAGGTCATAAGATCCAAGCTATGATTGAAAGAAGGTGTGTCAAAGCCAAACAAAAATGATCAAAATACATTGGTGAGACAATAGAATGCATTAAGGAGATGTCTAACATCTATAGGTATTTTCTCTGGTGGCCTGCAGCTGTTGATAATTTTAGAAGCAAAATTGAAGCCATTGAATTTGAAATGAATGATATTGGAAAGTGTTTTGACTTATTCAAAGATAAAGATGGAAAACAAAGAATAAGAGTTGGAGAGTTGCAAGTTGAGTTATTTTCTATTTAGAGACAAAGGGAAGAGGTGGTTAGAACTTTCTTGTTGGTCAAAGAAATTGTTGAGGTCCGGTTGGATCATCTCTCCAAGATGTACTTTCTGATGCAGAGGATTATGAACGATAGTGCTTGTCTCCGAAATGGTCATCTACAGTTATGTTGTTGACTCTACTATATAGTTTGTGTGCCATAATGATTTTTGTAGTACAAGCTTGGAAGAGGATTCTTCCAATTGTGAGAGAAAGGTACAAATTTTTTTTTCATGTGAAAAGTGTTATTTTTACTTGATCTCCCAAAAATTCTTATTTGGCCCTTTGATTTTGATGGAAAAAAGGGGGAGAAAATGAAGAAAAAAATATAAACAAAAAGAGGAATTGATTTTCTTGACAAAGGGGGAGTGCTTGGAGTTTTTGTTGTTTTGCCATCAATGCCAAAGGGGGAGATTGTTGAGAAGTTGCTGAGATGATTTAGCATTATTTTCATTGATGTCAAAACTTGGGATCTAAAAGGTTGTGCTCCAGATGATATACAAAAATGATCTATCCTATCAAGTGCTATGATGTTGCATAGTATGGATCTTATCCTTGATCTGGATATGGCAATACTTCTTTTGGGGCTTATGTGTAAGTCAATTAATGTAGAATAATGAAGACTAATCTTTTGATGTTGGTTGTTGTGCTCAAAGCTTACTCCCGGTATCCTTGCTATTTGGACATTCATGTAGCATGTTACAAGTTTTGGTATGTCTAATTGTGTTTCTCCAGTTGGTACTAAAATTGATGAGAATCAAGATTTTTTCTTGGTTGTGGCATTCCCATTGGCTCTAGAATATATTTCATGTGATTCAAAGTTTTCTAACTTTTGGTAATTATGCTATGACCTGTTTATGGGTCCCATGGTAATGTGGTAAGGAGATCTTTATTTGCGAGGTCTATCCTTTGGATTCGGTGTTAGCATGCCAAGCCATATTGAATATTTCAAGGTTGTTTTTCAAGCCAACTTAGGAGTTTTTGGAAGCATGGAATGGAATTGTGTTTTGCCTTGAACTTATTTTGTTCTATAGATACATACACATATATATTGAACATCTCCTTGGTTCCGAATGAGAAGTGTGGATGAAGTATGATGTGTGTGAATAGATAAAAGAGTCTGAATATTGAAGGAAGCAAAAGGAAAGTGTTAGGAAGAAGTAATTTGTATTGTCGAGGTTGTGCAAGGAAGGTGGGTAGAAGATTCTTGACCAAATTTTCTACAAATAGATATTATGCTATTAACCGGAACTGACTTCATGCATAATTAGATGCAACTTCATTAGTTCATTTTTTTTAGTGAGACTATTTTGTAATTAGTTGTCTTTGTAATTGGGCAGTGAGCCCATCAGTAGCGAGTGTTACCTGTAGTGATCATTTTGGCAGTGAGCCCTTGTAAAAATCACCTTAACAAGTGTTCTATAATTAAGAATTAGCATTCTTCGTGGTTTTTCCCTTCTTGGGTTTCCACGTAAATTCTAGTGTGCATTGTGTATGGTGTTGTTTTGTGCTTTCATGTTCGTATCTGCTTTAATTATTATTTGATTGATTTAATATTGCTCCAAATTAATTAAAGTCAAGAAAATTGTTTTATGATAATTGATTCACCCCCCTCTCAGTTATCTGAACTGTTCAACACAACCTAGATTTGCAATTAGGGAATTTTTTTTTGTTTGTCAGTGAATTGGGGTTTTCCTTGGTCAAACCCCTTGTTGGTAATTAAACCTTGAAATGAAATAGAATATTGAAGGAAATGGTGAATGAACAACATGCAATGCTACAACTCACCAAACCCTTGTTGCAAAGTCTGCAAACTTGTGTGTAATGACTACAATGGATATGAATCTTGAACCAAAGGAATGATCATGAATTGTTACTTGAATAAAAACCTAAATCACAAATGTTAGCACAACAAGACACATAATAAGGTGGTCAGACATACGAGTTTTTATATTTTTTAAAAGTTGTAATAAAAAATTCATAATTAATTATATACTTGGAAAAAAATTATAAAAAAATATGCATCACATCAGGACATGAGTCCTCTACTTATATATAAAATATTATAAAAACTATTATCATTTTATTGTGGTTAGGGTGATTAGGATAGACACCTACTTATTTTTCCTTGAAATTTAAGTGCCTGCATTGAAATTTCAAATTTTCTAAATAGATTTTTTTTTTAAAACCTAGTACTTTAGAAACTACATTCAATTTGATAAGATTCTATTGTTGCATATTTTTGAAATAATATAGATAACTTATTCAAATTTTTACGTCAGTTAGCAACTCGATTTTTCTAATTTTTTTTCACCACTTAAGGGCCTATGTTTTCTATGATGATCCCACATACCCACTCTTGAATGCTATAATACTTGAATGATTGGATGTTTGGATTGCTTGTTAGGAGAAAATGAGAGAAGGAACCTTGCATTTATGCTTATGCTTAATATCCCGAAATTGCATTACACCAAGCTGATGTGATTTCAGCAAAAATTAGAATCCTACTAGAATTTGAAATTAAATCCTAAAAATAGCCCAAGAAGGACTAAGACGCCCTAGGTGGTGTTTTATCCCAAGTCCTAAAAACTTGGGGGAAAGGCACCAAAAAGAGCCCAATTAAGATGTCTCAAAATTAGGGTCCTGAGACCCCTAGGGGACAAAGACGCCCTAGGTGCATTCTAGTCCTAACCCAAAAATTAGGAACACTCACCCATTTCATTATCCACTTATATATGATCCCAAAATTTCTTAAATTCAGATTTAAATTTAGCATAATCTCACCCATTTCATTATCCACTTATATCAAGAAAAAAACATTTAGATGAATTATTTCTATGAAATAATATTCAAATTCATTCAATTGCATTCAATTATCAGCCTAGCATATTGTCTCTCATGTTAGGTAGATTTGTAAAATTGAACTAAAAGGATACACAAATTTGAAATATAGAATTTAAGATGAAATATAGATACAATTATAATCTTGATAATATTAGGTTCAATTGCCACATTAGCTTCATTCTTATTCATCAAGGTGAAAGCACATAGCATTATGCTTTCATTTAAGATATTAAAGAGAATAAGGGTTCAGCCAAATATTATTTTGATCTAATAAATATTTGATCAAATATATTTCAATCTAAGGTGCTTCAATTGAATTTATGTTTGCAATTCTTCTCCTATTCATATATCATATTTTCTAGTTCAAAATAGTTAACTACATGCATGTGGGTTCAAACAAAAGTACCTAGAGATAATATTTTGCATGTACATAGTCGTAGATCAATTAAATTTATAGAGAAAATGACACAAATCACAAGCTTGTAGATCATCTTTAAATTCTTGATATTTTGTTTAGACTATAATTGATAGAATGTGTTGAATACTTAAAATATTATTTTTTTGTGGCTTAATAAGGATAAAAATTGGGACACAATATTTTTTTTTCACCCATCAAGCCTAGAGCTAAGTGTCCCTATTATCACATTTAATTTTAAAAAATAGAATCAATTGTTTAGGTATGACTCCTATGATTGTCAATTATTAATCTAGGTTATTATGCTTATGTGTGTACACCATATTGGATTAGTCAAAATTAGACTTAGGGAATTTTTCTTTTTTTGCTTACATTTTTGGTGATCCCCTCTAATTGTATATCTCCATATGATTTCAAAATTTATAGTTTATACTTTCACTATTTTAAAATTTTGAAATCTATATGATTTTCAAATTTTAGGTTTGTATGCTCATTTAATTTGTATTCGTCTTATTAAATTACGATTTAAGATTCATTGTTAAAATGTGTTTTAGGATAAAAAATTAACATAGTTAGCTCATATGATTCTAACAAAGTGCTAATCGATAAGCCATTTGGATTAAACATTGTACTAGCTATTAACTCTAAATTTGCTTCAAATACTATGGATAGTACACACACATCCTCCCAATCCTTTCCTATTAATCCATTGACCTTCCCTTTGTATCAAAGGGATTTTGTTAAATCCTTGAATTATGGTTCCCCTACAATCATCTTGTCATCTCTTAAATATGGAAACAAATTCCTCTTTTTGTTACTTGGAAGCTATGGAAAGAGAGAAACAATTGGGTGTTCAAAGATTAGGTTACAAACAATAGTATCATCTTTCAAATTATTGAACATAACTTACAAGATAATATTAATGCCCAATCTTTTTGGTTTCTAAAAAATGCCTACTTATGCATAATTGAGAGTGAAACAAAATTGGGAGATCACTCAAACTCTAACCAAAATCAATTGGAGTAAAATCATGACTAGAAGGGAGGTTAAATGGAACCCCCTAAAAAATGGATGGGTGAAGCTTAGCTTTGATAGGTACTCTAAGGGCAACCCTTGAGAATTTGTGGCTAGTGAAGTAATAAGGGACGAGAAAGGAGATTCAATTGAAGATCATGCTAAACCTATTGGATACAAATCCAATAATGAAGTTAAAGCCATGATGGTGTGGTGAGAGGTTAAGAGACTTAAGAGGGTGGGATACTAGTCTATTGAGGTTGAAGGTGATTCTCAAATGATTATTAACCTTTTACATCTAATAACAATCATCCCCCATGACAAATTCAAAAATTGATGGAGAATTGGAGATATGATCTTCAATTTTTTTAGTAGGTGAAGATCAAACATGTCTATAGGGAAGGTAATGGAGTGGTTGATATTGCTTGCAATCTAGGTAACAAAACAATAAAGTCTATGTGGAAAATAATTGCATGTAAACAAAATATTTAACTCTAGATGGGATAAGATAAAATGCATGAGAATATAGTCTAAATGGGAAAAGACAAAGGCTACCAAAAGAGTCCAACTTCACACAAAATTGATCCTTTTATCAATATATAATTATATTAAAATTTCTATCAAAATAAACACAAAATTAAATAAGAATTTGCATAAATATACAAATTTCATCATTAAAATATTTTTTAAAATGCTTAAAAAATAACTAATAATAAGATTGTCCAATTTTATTAAAGATCTCATATGCATTTCATACATAATTGACTTGAGAAAGAAATTCTTTTAATAATTGATATTAAAATTTAAAACAACTTTCATTTTTCATTAATTTTATAATTACCAAGAATAGAGCATTTATAACCATCAAATTACATGAGTATTATTGCTTTGGGTATAATGTTGCAAACTGGCCCATTTTTCACTTTCATAGATAAATGTATTTTCTCTCTAATTAACATATTTTTATTAAAAACATTAAAATTTTGTTAAAGAGGAATTCTTACACCACAAACTATGTAGAATAGAAAAGACAACCATGAATAACAAAAAATCGTAGGAGAGTGTAGATTTAGACTCAAATTAGGAATGGAATAAATCCTGTACCTATTCTTGAAATTTCTTACCTCTGCCGAATTAAATCCCTCGACTTTTGCACCCTCAGCCACGTATGGAAAATTTTAAGACTGTAAAACTTCAGACTACAGCCAACTAGGTGGAAGTTATACCATGGTAATCTTGTAGTTATTAGGAACACTGACAAAATTCAGAGCTTCCAATTTACTTTTGCAGATCCAATTACACCAATACGCTGCTCCCTTATTCATGGCTTAATAATGTTTACATTTTTAGTCATTTACATTGTTTTCAGTGCCAATAAAAGGTGCCCACAAATTACACCAATATATATTCACTACTAGATATGTAGATTGACAAAAAAAAAACACATTGAAAACTATTGAAAATACCTTAAATTTTTGTGTGTTTTTATTGGTTGTCTAATGAACGGGTATTGGCAAAGTGGTAAAGATGTAGGGGATGGAGGTTTGAAAACACCCTTTTTGAGCACCTTTCGCTTTATGGGTTCCACAAGGCACGTTTTAAATATCCAGAAGCCAAATTTTTCTTTTTAAGGTCCTAACTCACGAAGAAGCCAAAAAAATAAATAATTGAAATCAGACCTATTTTGCACTCTGCACGAATATGCGAAGTTAACCCTGGCGACTACTGGTATGTTTCCCCTACTTATCAAAATTTATGGTAGAAAAGTCATGATTACTTACTCAATTGTCCATATTATGTAAATATGGAAACATAGAGAAGGCATGTGAACCGTTGAAACGCCTATAGCCAAACTCCACAACCTAGACTATCATCCTAGTCGCTGAAAAATCAAACTTGGCGCTGAGAAAAAATGATCAAATCGCCTTCTTCTAGGATGCATGGTTCTTTTATCAAACTTGGCGCTGAAAAAAGAGAATACAACAGACACAACCAAAAACAGATAAAAATTTCCGCCAGTCATGTTATAGTTTTGAAACTGCAGTTTTCTATCTTCGAAACGACGCTTCAGTGAACTGGAGTGAGCATCGGTGAGTTAAGTCGCTAAAGATGATGAACTGCAGTTATGATGTATAAACGAACATCCATATCATAAGCGCATTTAAGTGCATTCTAGGGGCTGAATAGTCGCTGCCGAAACGGACATCCATATCATAAATGCATTCTAGGGGCTGGATAGCCGCTGCCTTACATTATAACTTGAAAAACTAAAAAAAAATACTAAACTTACTGCATTGCAGTGTCTAAAAATAGCTTGAAGAACTTAAAAAAATACTTAACATGCAGTCATGCTGCATGCATTATTTGCTGCGCTAGAAGACTGGCAACTTAAAAGTAAAAAAAGAGTATGTTAACTGAACCTTAATAAACAAACCAAGACTAAATCTAATTATCTAATCATGCACATTTGTTCATGACACACAAAGTTAGTTGCAAGTCTACATGCAGTTGTGCGACTCCATGCATCAATTGTCAACAGCATTACAGTAATAATAGCGGGAATTTAATAACTGACTGTCTTTTGTAGCATTTAAAAAATAGGTTCTGTGTTTAAAAAAATGCCATAACAAAACAGGTAAAACAGGGCAGAAATAATTAATATTTCCTACAGCAAATTATATGTTTATTCTAACATTTTGTAGCATTTAAAGAATAGGTTTGTCTTTACAAGAATGTCATAGATTTTTTAATCAAGATAACAGTAAATGCAAGAGGAAAATATTCTATTGAAAAATATCTCACGGTAGCACAAATCAATTCAGATAAATTGTTTTTTGAGTAGACAAATTAGAAGAGAAGCGCATCCCATGGTAGAATTCCCATTGATTACACTTTTCATTTAAGAAGTCTTAAATCAATGTATGGGCAGTTTGACAGTATAACTAATTTTAAGAAATATAAATACTAAATATCTCAGCACAGATAATGACGACGGATATTTCTTTCCGTAAAGAAACATATCCTTCTGCTTGACTGGCCCGTTTAATAACAACAAGAAAAAACTTTAATAACAAGAATTGTCTGAAAGGAATCCCGGAGCTATAATTATAATTAAGTTGTCTTCTTGGGGGTAACTATAATTAGATTGTCTTCTTGTAAGGGATTAGAAGTGGAGGCGGCATTTTGTTCTTGAAGAATAAGGCGAAGCTCCTCTTTTCTGGTCGGTGGAGGCTTAGCAAGCTGTATACTATAAAAAGATTGAGCACGGAGATGCTCATCCCTCAAGGACATCATGGGATAGGGCGCAGCGCCATATACGTGAATGAAATAGACGTCCTCGGGAATTCCGTTATAGTAATCCACCTCACCAGGAAGTCCACCATTGAAGCGAACGACATATGTGTTTACTCGACTCACATTTGCTGGTTTGTAAGATTCAAGAGTTGTAATAGTTTGGTGTAACCAACGTGATTCTGGGTCACTTCGGCATTGGAGATGGTTAATATTAACCCACCCCAGCTCATATTCAATCTGTTCATACTGATTAACGTGTGTCCTCTGAAATTCGGCCAGCCGTGACATTAGCCTCCAGAAATCATTCTTCACAACGCCATCAATCTCAGCAAATTCAAGTGGATAACGGAAAACTTTCGACATGCTTCTTTTACTTATTTATCTGTGAGACAGGGAAAGGTAGGTAGGCATGAAATCATGATAGCAATCGCAATTATTTAAATCAAGTGATATTAGATCTTAATCTAACAATAAAGTACAAGATACCTCAAACCCAAAGCCAAAGTTGATTATTTTCTATTGCTCTTCTCAATTTTAGTTGTTTGCTCTCAAGAATGCACAATCTGCAATAAGCGATATAAGATAGCAAAATCTCAAAAAATGTGGTTAGATTGAAATGAAGTTGATAGTTGTAAGATGGGGTGCAAGAAAGACAAAGTCTAGTTGCAGCGGTGCAACTCCATGCATCAATTGTCAACAACATTACAGTAATAGATAGCAGAAATTTGATTTGATAACTGACTGTCATTTGTAGCATTTAAAGAATAGGTTCCGTGTTTAAAAAAATGCCACTATAAAACATGATAAAAACAAGTAGAAATAATTAGTATTTGCTACAGCAATACTATCTCATAATTCTTTGATTTTATTCAACTTTTAATTATATTCGAAAACGGTTATAAAAGCCTTCATTTTAAAGAGATCTTGTGCAGATCAGAAGGCATCAACAAGGAATCTAAATAGCAGAAAACTAAAACAAATTAAGAGGGCATCACGACAAAGAATCTAAATGGCAGAAAACTAAAGAAAGCACATCAAGAAGGAATCAAACGGCAGAAACTTCAAGCAAACTAAAAAGACATCAACAAGAAATCTAAATAGCAGAAAACTAAAACATCAAGAAGAGGAATCTAGAGCAGCAAAAACTAAAACAGAGCTAAAGTCTATTAATGCAGCAAACAGAGTTTCTCAACTCTAATCTGTATAAACTAAAACTGTTGTTTTATTCCTACTTTATTTATGTAAACTAAAATGTTGTTTTATTCCTACTTTATTTATGCAAAGTAAAAATTGTTGTTTTATTTCTACTTTATCTATGTAAACTAAAACTGTTGTTTTATTCCTACTTTTCTCCACTGCAACATGCAGATTGAGAGAAATTATATGTTTATTCTAACATTTTGTAGCATTTAAAGAATAGGTTTGTCTTTACAAGAATGTCATAGATTTTTTAATCAAGATAAGAGTAAATACAAGATTTAATTGTGGATTTCAAAATTACCTTTTTCTGCAAACTTTTTTCTTCCTTGGCAGCGGCAGACTTCAACTTTTCTTGGCAGGGGCGACTTGGATCTCAGCGATCTCCAACTCCTAATGCTCCATTGCTTCCTCAATACAATCAGCGAATTTCCTTCTTTACAAACTGCACCTACACTCCTTTGTTTTAATGATGTATTAAAAAAAACTGCGAATTTTTTGAAACTCTCTGCTTTGGTATACACTCTTACTATCCTCTTGGCAGCGGCTCCTTTACTACAGTCAGCATTTGACCTCTGATTTTTAATTTCCAACACGGCTTATATGAATGGCATTATCCTTGAGCGATATCTCCCAGCAAAACACGAAACAATGCTCTGATACCAAGTGTAGATTTTCAAACCCAAGCAAACACTAAAACACAGAAAACAGAGGAAGCACAATTCTTTTACACACAAACACATTCATATTTCTGTGATGTAAATATGAATAAATCATTACATA
>VDFB02172039.1:0-18006 GCA_007258455.2 Sequoia sempervirens
CATCACCACCCATTCTCAACCTTTCATATTTCCCTTTCAAACTCTACAACTTAGCAATCTTCACATTAGCATCACCTTCATACAAGGTTTCCAACTTTTTCCAGATTTCATGAGCAGTCTTCAGATCCATAACATTTTTCATCTCAGAATAAGTCAAAGCACTCAAAAAAGCTTCCTTAGCCTAGATATTATACTCAACATCTATGATCTCAGCAGAAGAAGTAGGACCATTCTGTGGAGTAACATACATATTACTTGTAATGCTCCAGTAGGGTTCACCAATGCATCTCATATGGCACTCCATTCGAGTCTTCCATAAAGAGTATTTTGTTCCATCAAATCTCAGACTATCCTTCTTGTAACTCGCCATCTTGAATCACCTTAAGATGTTAAACTTCTTCCAAGGAACTTAGCTTTGATACCAATTGTTGGCAATACAAGGGCAAAAAACTGAGAGGGGGGGTGAATCAATTGTCACAAAAATTCAAAACTTATTCAAATTATTAATCTTATTCTTAGATCTGATTATTAACCATGAAAACATAAATCATCAACACATCAGAAAAAAACATAACACCAAGATTTTTTATGTGGAAACCCTGTTAGGGGAAAAACCACGATGGAGGTCAGTCCACAAGATTATACCCTATTAAAAGTATAAGTAAAATTAAATATGGGGAATGCACTTGCATTCAGGAACACTGCCTAGAGCTCACTACTCAATTACAAAGGAAGTCACACTATCTTACAAAGAGATTCGGATTATAGCCATCTGCAAGGATTTGAACTGAGAAAATAGCATCTGCCAATGCCTTATTACAGTTCCAATTAAGCACATAAACAACTCTTCACTCTTCTACACTCTTATTCACACTCTACTTTTCCTTCAAATGATTTAGAACATTATTTGCACATACCACCCATGAGAATACTTCAAATCAAATAAACAATCGCTCTTATATATCCGCAACAAGAAATTTCATCACTACAAGTCGACCACAAAGAAATAATAAAATGAATGCAAACTATTGGCCCAAAACATTTAAGATTAACAATGAAAATCAACCAAAGTCAGCCATAGCTTAGTGAGGACCCAAATAAACATCTTCAACATGAAAAAGCTTCAATTAATTTCTCCTTGAAGATCCACAACGCGCTTCAACACCATGTTGGCCAAGAACAAGGAAAACATGAACATGCAAGAGAAAATTGCCAACCACGAGCACAACAATCAATGCGGATGTGAAAAAAAGATAAAGCACGATCTAGAAACATCCACAAAAATCATGAACCAATAGCGAAGCATTCACAACAACTGAAATAACTGAAATAACCTCATCTTCAATCAAAAACACTAACTAAAGAAACAAAAACTATTAGAATGAAAATCTTCATAACTTGATCAAATTCACGCAGATTCTAAAAATCACTTGGATAAACTAGATACTAACTCAACAACAAACCTCAGCCTACAACCTTGATCAATGTACAAAACATACTGACAGACTGAACTTCACTTCACCACTAACAAACTGCAACACATTACTTACAATTTTCTCAATATCCTCGACATATGCAGCTTCAAATGAATTAATGCTAATAGTGTTGACATCAATGACAACCACATATCAACAACACAACCACAACATCCAACAATGATATCTTTCTCAAAACTTCAGGTATTATGTTAAACAGTTCACGTGCCTTGTTAATGCTTCCACTTCTTGCATGCATGTCTACTATGGCAGCTGCGACTATAATATTTGACAAAGTTCCTCTATCCTTTATGCTTTGATGGATTTCCACAATATTCCAAAGCTCCCATTTTGGCATGGGCAGGGAGGATGCTAGCAAAGGTTGTAGAATTTGACTTTAAACCTAATAATTGCATTTTCTTGGAAATTTCTAAAGCCTTTTCAACAAATCCATTTCGTGGATATCTTGTAATCATTGCATTCCATGAGACAACAGTATGAATCTTTTATTTTTGCTCCACCATCCAGTACTTGTCTATATATGTTTTTTGAGATGACTTTATTTTCTCTCCTAGTTTTTTCAGCTGATATGCAACTTCTACTACCCTAGATATACCTATAATTGTAGGTTTTATTTTTCATTAAAAATATGAGTTTGTCTATGCTAACCAAAGCTTATTTTTACAGACATGGAGACTTAACGAAAGAAATGAAGGGTTGGGTTTGTGAATCCAAGGCTGGAGAGAGTGTTTGATGCCCAATAGGTATGAGAGTGATAAGCATCATCCTTCCATCTGCATGACTCACCATTCAAAGAGACCGTCTATGCCAAATGTTGTATTAATGCTTATAGGAAATTCTCCAATACCAAGGGTGGAGGCAACGTTTCCATCGCTTGGGATTAACCAACACACTCTAAGCATTCACCGCTTAGAGTCGCTGATGTGGGGCCCAACAACAAATAGTCCCTTTCATGTTCATCGTTAACAAGTCCATTTGAGGATTGGGTGTGAATTTAATTTTTTCAAACTATCTCCCACTCACCCACACATAGCTTAAAGTTCTTGCGTTGTAGAAGTTAACTACAATAGCATAAGAAGACATGGGTTTCCTCTGAAGCTCGTCGCACTGTTTCATTGTATGCAAAAAATAGGAAATGCAAAAAATGGGTTTGTTGAAAAGGTTTTAGAAACTAGACAACCTTCCCACATCTACATAGATTTTTAAGAGTAGAAGATAAGTCACAATTTTTCTAGGATCCAAGTAAAAAAGTAACATCATTGTAAATACTCTGAAACCTATATCTATATGTGATCTGCAAGAGCCAAGAAAACACATCCACACAATCATCACATGTTTAATTGGCATCTTAATCATAGAGTTTAGGGTGTTTTTGATTTACTTAGAATAGACAAGAACCTCAACCATGTACATAATGATCAATTTTAATTGTAATGCAATAAGGGTTACTTGTCTTATTGAAATATATAAACCCTCATCCACTAAACTTGAACGCCTACATACACATAGAACAAAATCAAAGCTTATATTGTTAGGATATGTTCTAGAGTGTTTCATTAATTCAAATATTATGAGAACATCCTTGAAAAATCCATTTTGTGCATATCCTGCAAATGAGACCACATTTCTTTGATGCACTTTTTTAAACAGTTCAAAAGCCTCGTCTATGCTTCTACATTTTCCATACATGTCTATCAAAGTATTTCCAACTATAATATTTGAAAAAATTCCCACTTCCATCAAATATATACCATATTCCAAAACTCCCATATTGGGACAGGTGAAGAGAATGTTGGCTTGATGTAGACTCTAGGGAGGCACCCTGGTCTGATGTCAAACTACTCAATGATTTTCTCAACTTGGCTAACAAACCACTCAAGCATTCACACTGCAACTAGGGACATATGATCCAAACTTGAAAACATAACCCCAGACCTTTTCCTTCATCTTTTAGGCATCTAACAGGATTAAGATGACCAAATAAACTCAACTCCACCATTCAAAACACTAACACCACATTAGAACCTTCACTTATGCATTCTTCCTTTGTTGAATGTCCAAACTCCTAGTAGCCCTTCCTTCGCTATTTTAGGGACTTATCATACAAAATTCCCAAACAATTTCACAAACAAAACATGGATTCACGTACCCATCTCCAAGTTACACAAAATATATGAAAACCAATAATGATTTCTTTGGAACACATCCACCAAATTCCTGCTGCTACATTGTTACAAGACCACAATTAGGTCACTTTTGCAAAGGACCCCTATTCCAAACTCCTCACAGTCTCACAAAACCACTTCCCTTACCTTCAACAGATCTCAAATAGTCCAATCCAATAGATTTCAAAGAAGGGACTCCCATAAAACCATTACACCAATAGACCCTAGGTTCTAAGCCTTCACTAGCTTTTCCCAATGAGGGTTTATTGAATCTTGCATGCCCTGACCTCTCTCTATCCTGAAACCATTTCATTCCTTCCTATTTTTTCCTCCTCAAGCTTATTTCATCACCCTAACATGCTGCCCCCTTCATTCACACACACTTCCTTTGAAAACTCACCAAATTTCCCCTATTTTTACCCCTTCCAACTAGGGTTTCACTCTTTCTCACCCAACTGACCTTCTCCAACCGCTCAGACCTTCAAGAAACCTTTAATTACACTTGACCAAACAATTTATAATAGGTTACAACCTGTTCTCACTCAACCTCACATAAACTCACTCTCTAGCCTTACCCATAAGGCACAAAATAAGGGTTTTACAATAGGGCATCGTGGAGATCTCACTCAAAACCCTCACCAAACCAATTATTTTATTCCTATATCTATCCCTACATGATACAGGTCCATTCCACCAAGAAACAATATTTACAGAAAGGTGGAATGGCCCTTTCAAATCATTTTGAGCCTCAAACCCAACACCCCTATTTTCAGACCAGTCTTCAATAACAACCACCAAATTGATTTAAAATACAATGTTATTCCACAAGAACCAATTCAAAATGATGGTAAGAAAAACCTTAAATAGGTCCCAATCATTTTAAGACAAAACCCTATTGTACAGACTTGTACACAGGCTGAATATGGAGGAAAAACTCAAAAAATAACTGAAAATAGAGCTTTTTGTTTAATTTTCTCCTTCAAATGCAACAACAACCCCTACTCGAGCCTTCAAGAGGCCTTAAATACATGTTCCAATCCAAAACTACCCCTGAAACACCTATAACTTACCACTAAACTACCTTGACCCCTTCAAATTCCATATTTTGCACTTTATTTTGACAATTATTACATCATAAGCAACCTTTTGAACCAACTAATACTAGTACCCCCAAATACATTAAAAGTGGTCTTATTAGACCTTTATTACCACAAAAGACTCCAACTTAGTCCTAATTCCTAGACCTTCATATTGACCAACCTTGACAAAATGAATCTTTACAAACACATGTTTTAGGTGCTCTTGCACCATACACCCTGGCTTAAAAATTCTTCCAAGTCCCGTAGAAGTCTTCATCTACAAAAAATATTGATCTTCAACCTTTGATGTTCCTTACTTGTCCTTGTAGATGCTTCATTTTGACCTTTGGCTTAAGTAGTTTTGTCCATGCTCATCAATCCTTTGCTTGTATTATCTCTTTGAACCCACATCATCATGCTCAAACCTATTTTCATACACCTCAACCAACTACTCTCAACTTGCTCATCATGTTTATTCATTTCCAAGCTTTGTTCTTCACTTTTCATCTTAACCTTGAGTTTGTCTTTCATTAACAAAATCATCAACAAAATGAAGCAACATAGGACCCCCTTCACTCTCTGCCTTCTAACTCTTCTCTTCACAAACTTTCTCAAGTTCCCCATGCTTAGAACCATCTTCACAATAGCATACATCTACCACACAACCAAATATAACAACCAAGGACAATCCACTATCCAATCCATATCATTTGCTTTCTTCTCCATCAAAATTGGATACTTCTCAAACTCTTTTTCTCTAGTTTCTCTCAATACTAAAACTTCATTCATCCACTTTGCTTCATTTTCTTCACCCTCCAAAGTGACTATAACTACCTCATCCTCTATACACTCTTCCACAAACTCACTCACTACCATTTTCCATTCTTTTTGACTCAATATATTCCCTTCTATCCTAACCTTCTCCTCATCAATGAACTCTTCTTTAGCATCTTCAAAGACATCTTCTTCCTTTATCTTCTCTACATTTTCAAGTTCCTTCACCTTCAAATTTTGTATTAGTCTTGCTGCCTTAGTTACCTCTGTACTTTTTGACATACAATCCACTGTGTTTGCAATTTTTCCTTCCTATCACTTGCATATTCCCTTAAGGGACACATCACTACCCCAATCAAGATCTTCTCACCATTTTCAAGTCTTTCATGGCTTTCTCCAACCTTCTCACCTGTCTTGAATGTACCCACTCTCTCTTCCTTCATATTCTTATTCTTCAAGATCTCTTTGTCAACACACACTTGCTGCAACTCATCTCTTCTGTCACCAGTCTCTCATTGCTTTTTGTCTCTTTTAATGGACAATATACCTTCTCAATGACCTTGCTAGGCCATTCTTGCCTCTCCATTGATAGCTCTCCTACACTCTTACCTTTTACTCTTTGAGGGATCTCTGTCTCAAGTGTTCTTTTCCCACAAATCTCTGTGCCTGATCTATTTTTTGTTGTCTTGACCTCCTTTTCTTGCAATTGCAGAAGCTCTAACTTGCCTTTGTCTTCATCACATTCTCCATCCTCATCTCGTGCCTTCAAGGTCTTTTCACCTCTTACCTTCAATTTCTTTGTTTCCCTTGTGTCTTCAAGCTACTATGTTCTCCTCAATGCTTCTGCATGTTGCTTTACTCTCTCCATGGAATCTATGTTATTCCCCTCTATTTCTTCCTTGCTCCCTTGTTCTTTTTGCTCTAAAAACTCTCTTTGTCCACACATACTTATCCTCCTTTTTGTCCCTTCATCCTGCAAACAACTCAAGGTATACCTTTTCCCATCCTTTTCAATTTTATACAAATTAAGTCTTCCATCATATATAGCAAACCTATCATATTTCCAAGCTCTACCTAGTATCATGTGACAATCTCTTATAGGCATAATATCACATAGTACATCTTTATAAGGACCAATCTGGAAATCTACAAATGCTTGCTCACTAACCACAATATGCTAACTATCATTTACCCAATATGCCTTGTAAGGTGATTCATGGATTATCCTCATCAAATGTAACTTTTCAACCATTTCCTTTGAAACAACATTATCCAAGAAACCTGAACCAATCATTACTTTAAATACATTACCTCTACATTTGCATTTGGGATTTTCTTTGCTTCATTTTTGCATGCCTTGTTTGGATTTCTTCAACCTCCTTCATTGATTGCATAATGGCTTCTTTGACTCTTCAAATTTCAACCTACAATAGATCTACTTGCTAGCTCTGATACCACTTTGATGCAGACTCTGGGGAGGCACCTTGGTCTGATGTCAAACTACTCAATGATTTTCTTAACTCGGCTAACAACCCACTCAAGCATTCACAATGCAACTAAGGACATATGGTCCAAACTTGCAAACCCAACCCCAAACCTTTTCCTTCATCTTTTTAGTCATATAATAGGATTAAGATGGCCAAAGAAACTCAACTCCACCATTCAAAACACTAACACCACATTAGAACCTTCACTTATGCATTCTTCCTTTGTTGACTGTCCAAACTCCTAGTAGCCCTGCCTACGTTGTTTTAGGGACTTATCATACAAAATTTCCAAACACTTCCACAAATAAAACATGGATTCACATACCCATCTCCAAGTTACACAACATTTATGAAAACCAATAACGATTTATTTGGAACACATCCACCAAATTCCTATTGCTACATTGTTACAAGACCAAAATTAGGTCACTTTTGCAAAGGAACCCTATTCCAAACTCCTCACAGTCTCACAAAACAACTTACCTTACCTTCAACAGACCTTAAATATCCCAATCCAATAGATTTCAGAGTAGGGACTCCCATAAAACAATTACACCAATAGACCCTAGGTTCTAAGCCTTCACTAGCTTTTCCCAATGAGGGTTTATTGAATCTTGCATGCCCTGACCTCTCTCTATCCTGAAACCATTTCATTCCTTCCTATTTTTTCCTCCTCAAGCTTATTTCATCACCCTATCAAGCTACCCCCTTCATTCACACACACTTCCTTTGAAAACTCACCACCTCTTATTTCATTTTTCTAATTTGAGCGACTTTTTTTTACTTAAATGATTTTTTCTAATTCAGTGAATCTTGGTGAAATTTTTTACTATGCATTTTGATTGGGCCATTTTTATAGCAGAATTTGTTTATTTAACCCTGTCCTGAGATCTCTCTCAAAACCCTCACCAAACCAATTATTTTATTCCTATATCTATCCCTACATTATAGAGGTCCATTCCATCAAGAAACAACATTTACAGAAAGGTGGAATGACCCTTTCAAATCATTTTGAGCCTCAAACCCAACACCCCTGTTTTCAGACCAGACTTCAATAACAACCACCAAATGGCTTTAAAATACAATGTTATTCCACAAGAACCAATTCAAAATGATGGTAAGAAAGAACTTAAATAGGTACCAATCATTTTGATACAAAACCCTATTGTACGGACCCGTACACAAGTTGAATATGGAGGAAAAACTTAGAAAATAACTGAAAACAAAGCTTTTGGATTAATTTTCTCCTTCAAAATGAAACAACCAACCTTGTTCAAGCCTTCAAGAGGCCTTAAATACATGTTCCAATCCAAAAACTACTCTTTGAAACACCTGCAATCTCTACTAATTAAACTACCTTGACCCCTTCAAATTCCATATATTTTGCACTTTATTTTGACAATTATTACATCATAATGCAACTTTTGGAACTAACTAATACCAGCACCCCAAATACATTAAAAGTGATTCATTATACCTTTATTACTACAAAAGACTCCAAATTACTCCTAATTCCTAGACCTCATATCAATTAACCGTCCAAACCTGTCCACCCATCCCACTTTATTTTGAAAGTTTATTAATCTTTGTCAACAAATCCATTTTGTTCATGTCCTACAATCATAGCATTCAATGTGACCAAATTTATTTTGAGGCACATTGTCAAATAGTTCACCTGCCTTGTCTATGCTTCCACATTTTACATACATGTCTACCGCTCTGGTTGTAACTACGTCTGACCAAATTCCTCTATCCTTTAGATTCTTTGATGGATGTCCATACCCTGTTCCAAAGCTCCCATTCGGCACAGGCTGCAAGGATGCTAGCAAAGGTTGTAGAGTGTGGCTTTAAGCCCGTCAGCTGCACATGCTTGAAAGTTTCTAAAGCCTTTTCAACAAATCCATTTTGTGAATATCCTGCAATCAAGGCATTCCATGAGAACTCATTTCTTTGAGGCATTAAGTCAAAATCAGCTTAAGCCCTTGTCTATGCATCCAAATTTTGCATACATGTTCACTGTGGAAGTTGTGAATACAACATCTACAAAATCCCTTTATCTTTTATCCCTGTGAATGGTGTGGCTAGCCTGCTCCAAAGCTCCCATTTTGGCACAAGGTGAAGGATACTGGCAATGGTTGAGGACTCTGGCTTTACACCTTCCAATTGCATTTGTTTGAAAGATTCTAAAACCTTTTCAACAAACCCATTTTGTGCATTTTCTATTTTTAGTATACAGTGAAATAGTGCGACAAGCTCTAGAGGAAACCCATGTCTTCTTATCCTGCGGTACCTAACTTCTACAGCGCGAGAAATTAAGCTATGCATTGGTGAGCGGGAGATAATTTGAAAAATAGAGATAAAAGAGCGACGTAAAAAATTAATGGCTATGATCACTTTGATCATCTCTAGAAAGCAATGAGGCGTTGATTGCATATTTTAGGTTGGGCATGTTTATATTGGATACGCCTTCGGCATAAATAAATAAAAGACTCTTATCTTTTAGCTATTTAAAATTTGTGCAGAAATAAATTAAGGGGTGGCATGTAATATTCTCCAAAGGAATATGGAGGAACTAAAGGGGCACAAGAATTACAAATAGAGGAAGTTGGAGAGATATTAGGGGTTAAGTAAAATATTAACTGTAGATTTGATGGTGAGTACAGGGACGCCATGAAGGGGGGGCTGTTCCACCATATTCATAACATTTTAATTTGTAAACAGAAAATAACAAGACAAGTAGGGGCTGCACCTAGAAGAGAGAAGATGGGATGTGAAAGACAAAGAGAAAATGCAGATTTTATTCAAAGAGGGGTTGTGAAAGTAGAGAGTGTAGCGTTGGAAATGGAGGAGGGGGTTGTATATCATATGTATTGAGTAGATTCGAAGATTGTAATTATTTAAATTGTCCGAGAATTATGAAATTGAAGTTGCATATCATTTAGATAGTGAAATCGTTTATTGTAATTGAGTTGTTTTCATTTGTATAAATTCAGAATTAAGCTTTTGATTTGATGAATGAAATTGTCTAATAATTTTAAATTGTGTCCAAGAAGAGGGAATAGTTAGATTTCATTAATTGGTGTTTTAGTTGGGAGTTTGAGTGTGTCTGCATCATAGAGAAACCAACATTTGTAGGGAAGACAATAGTATTCCTAATAAAAATGTTACACCTCAAATTGTGTAATTACTATTTACTATTACTATGTAGGGTAAAATGTGAATGTAATGTGAATTCAGTGGATGAATAAATTGTGTGTGTTCTTTGTTATCACTACCTTATGAATGAATGTCATCTCATTTAATATTATATGAAGGAATGCATTTATGTGATTGGATGAGTATTGCATTAATATTCTAACTTTGGAGATGTATTATGTACACTGCATATTTTGTGAACAACTGACTAATGTGTGCACCTGTTAGTGATTTTAGGTATATGTTCATTCCTCTAGGTGGAGGGGAAGTATCACTCAAGAGAAGGTCTTGGTCAGGTAACCAGTAATGTAACCCGTCTAAGCTTACACACACCATAGCAGAATAATTGGGTTGGGTTATCATGTGGGCAGTAGGCAAGTCATCCTTAGCATAATGTGTATGCATTAGTAAGGGTCTTGATTACTATTGAATGCATGATTTGATGATGATTAACTATTTGAGCTTGTGAGTCCTTCCTTATCCTATTATGATTGTTTTTGTGGTTGATTGTGTATTGGGATATATGCATATGTCATCATACGTGTACGATGGATATAATGGGATGTTCATACGAGTATGGCGACATATGTATAGATATGCATATATGTATATAAATGATTGATTTGATGCTATAGTCACGTAGCTAATGATCATCTGGATATTAAATGGATCATTTGACTGTCGTGATGATGGATAATATAGATATATGTTTGTATATATATAAATACACACGTAAGCGTAAATGCTTAATAGAGGGGAGTGTATACATATATATATATATATAGAGTTATAATATATATTATTATCATATGACTATTGACTTGTTCGTATTCATCTATATGTCGAATGTGGTCTTACTTGATTGACATTTGAGAATATATGTTTAGATATATATATGTGTGTGTATGTGTGAACATATTTAATATGTATATGTATGTATATGTGTATAAGTGCATGTAGGAATACATGTATATGTGCTTGATGGTACGATTGAATGTATATATATGTATATATATACGATAGACACATAAATACATGTATACGTATGTATACATGAGCATAGAGGAGTATATATATAATCGATGTAATATATCATAATATTATCTTGAAGTATTCTTATTGACTATCGAATGTAAACATATATAGTTGGCATATGAAATATATATAAATACATATTAACATATATATATATATATATGAATATACATTGACATATATATATATACATGTGTATGTAAATTATATATATTAATATATATTTAATATATAATCTAAAATTTTAGAAAATGATTATCATAAATAATGATAAATCAATTGTCAATAATAATTTGACTATCATTGATAATGATAAATCAACTATCGTAGATAATGATAGAAGTCGATTGTTTGACTAAATCAAAGGCCAAGTATATTTAACTTATGATTGTATTATTAAGGCCGTGATGCAGGAGAATCCAACAATGTAGGGCAATCTTGCATCACCCAAAATAAATTATTTTCTTTATTTTATTTAGTTCTTTTGAGTCCCATGATGGCACTTAAGGGGTATAAGACTGTTAGGCGTCAAAAATAGCAAAAAATGGGAACTTACTATTTTTAGTAAGTCGGCCTAAACGGGCTCGTATGGACCTGAAAATTTACCCCAAGGAGTAGAGCTGATTTTTTTTTGGTCACGAAAGAATTACCTCAATACCCTGCATGGTTTGGGAGAAATTAAAGTTTTCGTCCCAAGAAATTTCTCCAATGCAGCTTCAAATTTAGATATAAAACTTTGGAGGCCCCAAAACAGCTCAAAAAGTGGCTGAACCGACCTAGGTTTGATTTGTGTGATGTAGAGCTCGTCGAGAGGTTTCCAACGATATGCAATAATAGCAAATCGGACACCCAAATCAAAAGTTATGGCCCCGCGAAGTTAACCCTCTAAAAAGTGAATTTCATTAAATTTTCTTCCCAGGCTAGAAAATCAAACGGTGGGACTTTTGGCACCAAAACAAAAGGGGAATTCGCCCTTTCTAGAACATTCTAGGGTGTTTATTGGGTAAAATAAAAAGGGATATGAGGGAGTTGTAAAAGGTGGCCCTGATGGTGCAAATTGTGGCTCCAAATAGTAGATTTTATTTTCAGAGTTGATTTTTTTGTAACGAATCAAGCCCATGAGGCTATAACATGTAAGCTTTGAATCTGTAATTTTATTTTTTGAAAATAATTGAAAGTGATTCATTTTTTTTGTCTCGCATTTTTTGTGTTGGTATATGTTATTGTGATTTCTGTGGGTTTTGGGCATTGTGGCCCTCATCAGGCCAACTTATCCTCATGTTATCCATGTATTAAAAGGAAAGAAATCTACAAGTTAATGGAAACTATAAAGTTGATATTAATGGAAGAATATGATGTATAGAGGGATTCATACACTCAAAACCCTCTATAAAATCCTCTCAACAAAAGCTCAAACATAAAATAAAACTTGCAATTTAAAATTCTAAATTTTTTCTTGCACAAGAAAATATTGATTTTCTTCATTAAAGAAATTTGATTAAAAAAATATTTCAGTTATTAATGGACTGATATGCAGCAAATAATCCTCCTACAAGCATCACATATGCAAGGAAAAACATTTAAATACATTACTATGCTCAGTTATGTGAGCTCTTGCAAACAATTTCATCTCTCAACACTACAACATCATCTGTAACCTATGTAACTTCAATCCAACTATTCTGAAACCTCCATGGACTGTTGTAAATCAATCCAAACCTGAAAATAACACCCAAAAATTTCCTCTAGAGAAAGCTACGCCTTCACGCTTCCTCCCCCAAAAATTTGCTTTCAAAAATCTTTTATTGCTTCATAAAATTTTGATTCTCCACCACTCTATCAAGGAATTAATTTCATTTGCCTTATTTTTACTTCTCCAATATGTCATGCCTATTCTTATAGCTGCAAAAATCAAACTTTAAAAGATAATTAAAACTTATTAAAAACCCACTCATAGCAGCCTCACAAAGATAGGCTTTTTCAGTTTTCTTTCCCTCCTCTTTTTGACTCTCAAAAAGGCAAGAAGGAAAAATCATCTTGGGAACCCACTTCTCCAATCCCTAATTTTTAGGGATCAACATTAATTATTTTAAAACTCCTTATTCAATTCCCAATGCCTCATATTTCCATTTAAATGTTTTGCAAATAAATGATTTTTTTTAACTGGTTTTCTTGCTTTTTCACCCACTAGCCAACTTCAATGTGCAAAGGATTTTTTTTTAGACTATTTTAATTATTCAAAAGTATATCATTTTTCCTCTCATCATGAGATTAAATCCAAAATTAATTTATTCAAAAATCCAAAAATGGTCAACCAAAATTAACCTCTTTTTTGTTTGATACAGGATTGCCAATTACCATAGATGCTCCTACATCAGACTAGGTCGACGCCTCATTGGGAACTGTCTTTGACTTTGTAAACCTCTTACTCCCATATCACTGAGTAATTATCAAAAGCTAAAAAATACATAGGATTTTGTGAGCAACAATTCGATGCAAGGTGCAAAGTGTTGCACGGTAAATAGTGACCCAGTCAACATATTGAAACGTGTGAATAATTATTGATTCATCCTTCAACTATTAACATGAGAATAGGTAAACAGTAAAGTGGTGGAGCCATTGAGTTAAACACAAAACCAAATAGAAGTCTTTTGTGTTTGCAATTCGATTGTCAACATTTCATCATGTGGAGATTTGAATTGGTCTCTAATTGCTGTCAAAACAAGAGAGTTGATCTATAGTTGTTTAAGTTGAGTATGTTCTTACATATTCACCACTTTTTAGCTGAGAAATATGTGTTGTTGTGCATGCAATTTGTTGTCAAATTCTATGCCTACTCTATAGGTTGTGTGATCTCCAAGTTGTTGTATAAATAGAGGAGTAAGTTCATAAGTTGGATGCATCCTTCTATGCATATTCTTGTGAAAAGTCTGCATTTTGCATACAATTCTATCGACAATATTTTGTCAAAACAGTGAGATAGAGCCTTGAGTTTTAGAGAGAGTTTATTATTATTACTGAGAGAAGTATTTGTGAACTAGTGAGATAGAGGTTATTGAGTCTGTTTTGAAGGATCGATACTAGGCTAGTTGTTGATTTGGAAGTGTTGTGGCTGCAACCAGTTAATTGGAAAGCTTATCACAGGCATGAGGAAATTCTTCCCTTGATTGTATTAGTGTTGAATCATTTTCTTCTTGTTTGTTTGAAGTCTATTATGGTTACATGCATTGAGAGAAAAATTATTGTTTACTTTGAGAGAAAGTAGAACCTGCATATACTATTTGTGGAATTCTTGTAATTACTTCATAATAGGAGGATTATGCTTATCATAAGTATTACGTACTAGATATGAATAAGCATGGAAATCATAAGGCTTATTCATAGCTTAAACCTTTTTAGTCAAAGAGGAGATACTCTCAAATGAAATCATATGTTGTTATGACAACTCTTCAATTGAGGCCATGCTTTGTGTTTGTATTACTCCATGATAGGAGAGAATGTTTGTCATAGGTATTGTTATTATACTATATATGATTAAACATGGGTAAGAGAGAATGTGTGTCGTAGGTATTTATATTATACTAGATATGATCAAACATAGACAAGCTTAAGGAACACTCATTGCTAGATATTTATTTATGCTAGATGGCTAGTAGGTTACTCATGGGGTTGTTATCCAGTGAAGGGAGGGAACTAGTAGGTTACTCCTAGGACTGTTGTCCAGTAAGGGAGGGAACTATTAATTTTCTTTATGAGTTGTGTTTCCTTGGGTTGTTTAAGAGATAGGTTATCCTGGGGAGTAGCTTGCCCGTGGAGAGGGATTTCCTAAGCATAGATCTAATGGCCTCAAGTCAAAATGAGCTTTCCATAGTGTAGGTGAATGGTAGACCATCGCTCGATTATACTAAGTGAGAATACTTTGGCCAAAGTAGTGTGATTGTTCGAAGACTCCACTATAGACAGTGTGAATGTTGTGACTCCACTGTCAGTTCACCATGTCCATTTAAATGCATGAAGGCTACCTAGCATAGGTTATAAATCCTAGTCATGTAGGACACAACACTAATCTCATAATGGTATGTCGTACGAGGTTACCCAACCAATACCTTTATCAAAGGGAAGGGCCATCTATCATTGATAGATGTTCGGGGGACCGCATATGAGTTTGCAGTTGGCACAAAAACGCTTGAGTAATGTTCTCCTCCTTAGAAGGCGACAGAAGACCAAGGTTTTGAAAGGAAAATTCTTGGACCATCTATATCTTATGCTCTGAAGCTCGATGGAGTTGTGTTTGTAATAATGTACATTCTTGGAATATTGTAATTTGTGAAATTATTATATTGGAATGGAATCCTTAGTATTTTTTGACATCTTTGTTCAATATGAAATCTATGCTATTGGAAGATTTGTATAATTACTTTGGATTGCAATGAAAAATTAGAAATTGTGTTATTTCAATTATGCATGTAATTTACGTTATTGGAAGAAAAAAATTTACTGCTATGACATGGCATCATGTTTTATTCACATAAGGTGAAAAAATTGGAAATTTTACTATGAAGAACACCGGGGTTACAAAAAATGATGAAATCCTTGGCACTCATTAGTGGAGGCCAAGAGAAAGTCTTGGAAAATAAATTAATCTTTAAATAAGATATTTTTGAAGGAACCCAACAAGGAATAATAATCATTAGAGATAGAAAAAAAAAGAATAAATAAAAAAAATTATAGCTAAAGAAAGAGTGTGGGTAATTCAATAATTAATATTTTTCTCAATGCTAACAATGATAGCTTTTCGTATGGAAATAGGGGAATATTGAAAAGAAAATATTACTTGTAATAATAAGCATTTTTCCATTGCATACTTGAGCCAAAGGCCCAACAAAAAATATCAAGGAATTGAACAACCTAATTTACAATATATTTACCTTCAATGAAGATGAGGAATCTACTAACTGACTAGTTGGAAGAATTGGGAAGAGCAATCTCCTTAACCAAGTTTGAGAAAATTCTTGGGCCAATAGTAGTAAAAGCCTTCTAATGCAAGCACATGAAGAGCTAGAGAAAAATGGCATCCTTGATGGACCATACAAAATATCCCAAATGGCTTAGATTGTTTATCATTAGTGATAATACAGTTAAGGCATTAGCAAATAACATATGCACAAGCCAAATAAAATGAGTTCCAAATCCAAGTTCTTAAATCATGGAAACAATAAAAGGCCACTCAATGTATTCATAAGCCTTGAAAAAAATAAGTTTGCTAAATATAGTAAATTGTTAAGAATATCGAGCCTGTTCTATTCCTTCCCAAACAACAATTATATCATCCAAAATAAATATTGATTTGATGAAACTATTTTTTTCTTGGTGGACCAAGGTAGAAGAGTCCTAAGCTTAAGAGTTAGAGCCTTGACAATAGTTTTAGTTTTAAAAAATAAATTTCCTCTATAATAGTTTTTTAACATGTTCATGACATGACAATATTTGATGTCACTGCAGAATGCCTCTCAATATAATAAGAATAGTTTTTCAAAAAAACCATGATGGATTTGTAAAGAAATAAAATACTTTTCTAAATCAATTTTGGTAAATTAATTATAAACATAATTATATAAGGTTTTTTACATCTATCTTTAAATTAGTTACTTATAATTAAGATTATATGTTTTAGGAATAAGACTTTGGAATGATATGTATGCTAAAATTAATGTTTAGAAAATAAAGTCTTTTCATATAAATGTGTCAAAATCTATTAAAAAATATATATTGTCAAGGTTAGTTTGTGACAACAAAAATTATCACACAAGTCTAGATCTAAATCAAGCCCATAGATCTAATATTTGTTAATCTTGAAATTATTTCTTTCGGATTACCTTAAATTTATTTATTTAATCTTCATATGAAAACTTGAGTTGTGTTAATGAGGGTTTGCACATGACAAAGATAGTTCATCACTAAGGAAACTAAGGTAGCAGAACAAATTTCTACACTAATTTTGAGGGGAGGGTTATGCAAAACTTTTTACATATTTATAATAGTTACATAAATTAAACAAAAATAAACATAAATACCATTCATACCACAAAACAGTGATTTACATGGAGAAAACCCTTTTGAGAGAAAAACCACACACCAAAATTTTCCCAATATATTATTCAACAATTAAGATAACTACAATATACTTGTAGAGAAAGATTTCTTAGGAGTATCAACAACTAGAGATCTAAAGGTAAACTGGCATATATGAGACTTGCATACATAGTACAATTCAATCTTTGTTAATAAATATTTAACTAGCTCCCTTCGGGTGTATTTTCCTCTATGCTTCGGCCCGTGCATCACAAGTAATCAACTCGGCCTTTTATCTAGGTTATGCTCTCCCGCTCCACGTGTCTACTCCTCGCAACCCCAAGTCTCTGCATTCTTTTCGCATCCCAAAAAGCTCCGCTATGCTTCCACATGTCGCAGTTGCGGGATTCTTTTGATCATGCTTTCTTACTGTCTCATCGGGCTTCGCTCGGGTGCCACGAAGCCCTCATTCCCAAAAGGTTTTGGCGGGCCCCACAGTTGCTATCTACAGTGTACTCTTGATATGTGTCTGCTATTCGCAAATCTTTCAGCATAGAGATGAAGTAACAACCGTGGGCAGCGAAATGCTGCCATGCGTCTCTTTTGTGCCCGGCTGGTGATCGTTCCCTCCATTATTGATGAAGTGCTTTGCCCATTCGACACGTGTAGCATTAGCGCAAGTCCCTAGTGGTGAAAGAGAGAG
>VDFB02172041.1:0-16973 GCA_007258455.2 Sequoia sempervirens
TCTTCCAACATTTAATTCCTTATTATCCTCAATCCATGTCCCTTTAATCCTAGTCATTGAATCCATCTACATCAATCATAATCTAAACTTGCTATTATGTGACAAGTACCCCCTCCGCATACTGACACATGTGACACCTCTAGCCCTCAAGGCTAAGCCTTAATCTAAATTGTGATTTTCAATCAATCTTAGCCATCTATCAATCAATGTGTCAACTTGTGGAGAAAAGAGTGAACAATGTAAAATTTTCCATTCTTTTTTTTTAATCTTTAGCTACTAAACACCTCTCCTCCTATAATTAATAGTTAGTCACATTCTTCTTAAATGGGTAAATCAAATTTGTTAACTATATGTGAGTTTTCATTACAATAGTTTCCCCTGTGTCTACACAATCTTCCCAAGTCTTGACTATGTTGAGAGTATTGGTCTAAGTAGACCTTACATCACTACAAGATAGTTTGTGGATCTACAATCATCAATGCTCAAGTACTTTTAATAGTTTCATGACTAATTCAAAAATCTTGCCCTTGCAAGGAATCCCAATCAAGTAGATGAGTCAATTCCACTACATTTTTTTTTTAAAAGAAAAAACGAAAATGTATTATAGATATTTTCCAAAGTAGGTGGTAAAGTAAATTTGTAAGCTTTTTTAGAATTTTAAATGGTTTGACAAAATTGGGAGCTAGTTTGATAGCATTTTTAAATTTTATTGAGTTCATATATGATCTAAATTAGAAGTAAACTATCTCTAACTACAAACTCTCTTAAGAGTTTATATCACTTATTACACATGTTTTAATTAGGTAGATGACTTCCTTCAATATGTCTTAATTATTTTTTTCAAAATATCTCTACTATTAAAACTAAATAAAATAATAATTCATTTATATAATAAAAAAATTATAAAAATTATAAATAATAAAACTTTATTATTAAAAAATAATTAACTCACTATAATAATAAAAAAACACATATATATAATCCTCTTTCGATCTTAAAATTTTTGTTTTGCTTCACATATTCATAAATCTCATTTAAGACAAGAAATTTCGATCTTAAAATTTTTGTTTTGCTTCACATATTCATAAATCTCATTTAAGACAAGAAATTTCAATTAGAAAGTAACTTACATTATCATTCTAATCATCATCACCACCATCAGATTCTTCATCCTCAACATACTCAACCAAATCAATATAGTCATCATAGTCATCATAGTCAAGTCTGGTACTTAATTCGTCATTTCTTTGATTATATTCGCCAACGTATAGTTGAGCAAATAAGCTTTGCAAAACGTGGAGGGTTTTGCTTTCCCCGCCTGCCTTTATTCCCATTAAAAACGCCTTCCTTATAGGACCAAGTCCTGAAGAATCAGCTGATGGCATCCAGGAGTCATATTTTGAGAGTCATATTTTGAGAGACGTGTAGGTTTTACGCGTAATCCATTATCTACCATAATCCCACTACAAATCTCGCTCCGTATCCAAGGACATTGATTAAGCAGAGCGCAAAAGATAAATGTACTGAGCGAATGTTGGCTTTTGTGAAACAAATGGATCTTCTCTTCTACTTCTGTCTGCCATAAAAATACACAATCTCCGTTGCAATCTATTTCACAGAAACTATCCGCCATAGACAATGTGTCACCAATTTTATCTGCATTAAAAAATAACAAATCCTCATATGACTTTGACATGGCCGATCTCCAAACTAGAATTGTAAGCTCCCGCGGCAATCTCTGAAATCATAGTGCTAAATTATTTTCAATAGTATATATGGATAAAAACAGAACATTTAGAAATACTTTATTCAGATGCAACCGTTTCAAAAATTAAAAGAAATCGCAACAAAATTAAGAGGAAATAATGGACAATTTAATGAGAAAATAGACATATCTGCGTTTAATACCTGCAATCTTTTAAGGCAACTTATTATAGGACTGTCTGCAATAATCATCTCCTTAAATCCTTTCAATTCTTCAATACCTGTTATACTCTGCAGTTTCGGACAAGCAACAATCATAATGCTCTCCAGGTATATTAAATATTCAATGCCTTCTATATTATGCAGCCTTGGACAATGTCCAATGAAGATTCTCTTCAACCCCTTCAATTCCTTAAAACAAATTACACCCTGCAGCATTTTACATTTTTCAATCCAGATTCTCTTCAATCCCTTCAATTGTTCAATAGCTTTAATATTCGTCAGCTCTGGGCACCCCGCAATCGAGATCCTGTTCAATCCCTGCAATCTTTCCATACCTGATATATCCTGTAGGTTCTCACAGTCGTTAATATAGACCCTCTTGAGACAACTGAAACGCCCAAAATTTGGCAACTCTTCAATAGTCTGGCAAGATTTTATGCGGAACATTTCAAGTTCTGGCAGATTACTGACCACTATTTTTCCCAAGTCTCCACAATCCAACAGCACCAGACATTCCAGTGTGGTAACCCCTGTTAAATCCACTTCAATTAGATTTGTCATATGATTAAGCTTAAGAGATTTAAGGGCGGGACACACCTGTCCACTAATTGAGAGCTTGCTTATTTTCAATCTATTATACAAAGTTATGGCTTCAAGGCTTCTCATACAAAACCGATCGTCAGTTGTCTCTCCTTTGTTGCTTAAATCGAATTCCCCATCTACCTCAAACCTTGCCAACCCTAAAGTTTTCAAATTGGTGAGTTCTCTTAGACATTTTAGAAAGCAATTCCATTCTATGGTTTCACATTCAACTTCTGTATCTTCAGACTTTCCAGATGTTTTAATTTTCCAAACGAACTGATTGCACCGGTCTGAGAGTGTGGGTAGCAATATAGCTCTTTCAACTTGAGTGGAACCTGGAATTTACAATAACTTTCTTTCAAACCGTTGTTTTCTAATGGTAAACAGTCATAAAAGAACGAACTATTTGCGGATAGTGCTAAAATTTATTTATTTATCAAGAAAAGGCATATACCTGGTCATCCCTTTGCCACAATCTAGCAGGTGATACTCTATGAAGTCTTAAAGTGTGCAAATTTTTTAGAGGAATCCATTCAGGAATATCCGGTAAAATCCATTCAGGAATATCCGGGTAGTAAAGTTCAAGCCACATTTCAGTATCATCCAGCTGACAGTAATTAGTGTGAAGTTCAAGCCATTGTAAATCAGTTGATGTCTTTGAAGTCTCAATAAGATATGTCACGTGCCCTTCAGTTTCATTGAAATATCTAAAATTCTTTCCTTCGGACTCCGTGAGGATGTTTTGCATTTCGAGCTGAATTCAAATTTCTACGGAGTTAGAGAATATACATTTTAAGTTACGCCTAAATGTTTTAACTACTTACAAAAATAAATCATTTCCAGCATGAATTTAAGGCCTCAAAAAACATACATGATCTTCAGGATGCCATTGCCGATGAGGATTGCTCATTTCATTGTCTGCCATTTCTCTCCCCAAGTCGCGGAGGTGGTCATGCATTCTCAAAACAAGTGTTGGCTCATATTTATCTTTCCTGTAGGTTTGCTTAAATTTAACAAATTCAACATTAAGTTGCATTTCAACGAGGCACTTGTCTTTGAGTGTCTGAAGTGCATGTTCAGCTCTCCACCTTGAAGCCTTCCATATACTTATGGCTGTGCTCACCTTTTTCCCTATGAAAAAGCATGCTATATCCATAAATATCTGTTTTTGATCCTCTTCCAGAGCCTCATAGCTTATCTTAAGCGTATCTTTTATGTCTTTGTGTAGTCTTGCCTTATGAACATCTAGTTGTAACTTCCAATAAGCCTTGTCACTGCCAAATACATGGCCGCCCATCACTCGAAGAGCAAGAGGTAAACCTCCACACCCTTCGACAAATCTATCTACCAAATTCTCAAATCCACTTTTACAAGATTGTCTATGAAACGCATGCCAGCAGAAGAGCTCTCTGCTATGCTTTGGATTCATTTCTTTCATCTTATAATAGACTCTTATTCTAGCCTGTATAAGAAGCCTCTCATCACGAGTTGTGACAATGACCAAACTGTTGGGATTGAGGGCATCCATGGGTACCAGGGCATCTAGCTGCTTCTGATTATCAGCATCATCTATAACAATAAGGAACTTTGATTCGTGGCTCCCTTGAAGGGCATGCTTGATATAGGCGGTTCCTTCTTCTATACTACAAAATGAATATTGATTTCTAGGAAACAAATAATTGAGAAGCTTACTTTGCACAAAAGTGAGCGCACCTTTCACATCATTTTCTCGTACATCAAACATAATTGTTGATCCACTAAATTCTGAATGTTTGCGATTGAACAAATCTTTGGCCAGAGTGGTCTTGCCAGAACCCCCCATTCCAAAGATGCCAATTATTTTATCTCTCATCTGCCCGTTTGTCTGGCAATGGCTGTGGAAATCTTTCACAAGCTCATCAAGTCCCACACCAGATTTTGCAACTTGGAGAGGAATTTTTCTCTTTTGTTTCTCCTTACCCACGGCAGATACGATGTCATAACAAAGCTTATTCAGATCACTGAAAATAAACCAGAAAGAAAAAAATTGAATTTAAAAAGGGTTGCAAGTAATTGAGGTAATATTTAGTCTTACTTCCCCAATATTGGACACTAATCGAAGTAGTTTTGAGGAAAAAAAAAAAAAAAGCAAAATATTGAAAAAATACATGAATGGAAAGCCATGGCGATGTCTTACTCATTCTGTCCATTAATTTGGTAGCCCATGATCCCTGAAACGTTCTGTAGGCATTCTTTCCACTGTTGAATGTCATGATTAGGATATCTGCCCTTTTCTTCGTGTTTGGAAAATGCATCTGCAACTCCATTTTTGATGTGGCGGAAGTCTGAAGGCTGAACATGGTAAAATAGGGGAATAATTCTAGCCCGAGTTTGAAACATTAAAGCAAGCTCAGCTAAGCACCAAGCAGACTCTGCATATCGCGGTGAGAAGATGGCTACGTGCACTGTGGCAGAGAATATGGCATTCTTTATGGCGGAAGAAATTGAGTCTCCCAGTTCAGTCTCTTCAGAATCTAGATATGCCCGGATCCCAGCTTGCTGTAGAGAATTGTAAAGCTGCCGAGCCAGAGTTGTTTTGACGTCTGGGCCTCGATGGTTGATGAATACATCAAACGCTTTTACGCAAGGAGGACTTTATCTTATTGTTGGGCGGTTCAACTACCAAAAATGGATCTCACCAGATGTGGAAGTGGAGGCCATTCGCAGAAAATTGATGCTCTGGTGAAAAAGCAAACAAATAAAAAATGAATGTGTTAGAAACGCCCTCAATTTAGTGCTTTAACAGACAACAAGTATGGAGATAAAAATAGCCGATAGACCGAGTCTACGAAGACAAAATTGGTTGGTTGTTTCCACGTTCTTGCCTGGCAAGAACACAACGAAAACAAGTGAAGATCGTGTTTCCCACGTTATTGCCACAGACTTGCAAGAAGAAGAAAATTTGGGACCCACTCAAGTAGGTAAATGCCGAAATGATAGGAGCGGCTAGTACCTACTAAAATGGAATGTCATGCCATGCCATGCCATGCCCACTGCATCAAACGGTACAATCCATCAATCAAGATCGAATCCGCGAGTTTGTCGCGGTCAGTCAAATCATCCACACTTGATCGGCGTTCACAGATTTAATCGGCAATCCACGTATTATTAAGTTAAATGATTTTTAAATAAATATTTTAGTAGAGAATTGAATGAAAAGTGTTTGGATGATTTAAAATAATAATTATTATTCTAAGGTTCATATTTATATTGAAGATTTATTAAAGAATAAATAAATTAAATTGAAATTAAATTAATTTTATTACTAAATTTTAAATAATTAAAATATTTAAATTTTTTAATTGATTTTGAATTTCATTTTTATCTTTATTAATATTAATCAAATTATTTGTAATTTTTATCAAGTTTGAAATGCTCTAATTTTTAATTTAGATTTAATTTTGAAATTTATTTTAATTATTTACGTTTTTTATTAAATTATAAATAATACTTAAAAATTATTAAAATTAATTTTATAATTATTTGTCTTATTAAAATTTTAATTATTTTAGAATAACTATATTTATAATTTTTATTTAAATTTATGTAATAAAAATAATTTCAAGCTTAAAATCTATCTCTTTATCTCCCCCTCTCTCTCTTACTCCATATCTCTCTATCTCTTCCTTTCCCTCTTCCTCTATATCTCTATATCTCTCTATCTCTCGGGCCCAAAGAATCATTAGCACAATGACCAAGGATGACTTATTTAAAAGATATTTGAGAGGGACCCAAAGATCCATGTGTGTTAGTCATGAACCTATAACCCAAAAAACAATAGAAAAATATGAATAAAATAGGAAAACCCAACCTAAAAAATCTAACTTTTTTCAATGCAAGGTTGAATTTTAACTTGGAAAAAATATACATAAACACTTGACTTATTTACTTGTAATTTAAAAATGAAAATTATGTTCATTTCTTCATTTTTCTCCTTTCTTTAGTGTTAGTGGCTACACATACAAACCTATGGTATACATATAAACTATTCTATATTTAAATTCCCTCTTCTTGGATTATTAGCATAGATTTATGTGAAACTTCACTTTTTTTCTTAATTTTATTTTTAGGATGTAGTTATTGATGAATTTTCCAAAACTTTAAATAAGCATGTCCATCTATTTTTGTAATGGCTAAAATGATTAGTTGTGGCTTTTCCTTCTCTATTTTATACAAGAGTATTTAATGAGATTAATTTAGTTAGTTCTAGAGATACAAATTATGACCCCAAATTATAAAGGGTAGTGTACCATTTTTTTTCAATTAAGTTTAAACCTACACTTTCTTTTTCCATTTCTCTATATATATTATTAGTCTATTTTTTCCATCTAATTTCTTTTTTTATTTAACCCTATTTCATGTCCTTTTAACTCCTTTCTCTTCTACCCTTGGTTTGTTTATTCTCTTGCCACCTCCCTTCCTTTTAAGAGGTTCATGTGCAATCTATATCCTTCCAATCCTCTTCTTAATGTATCCACAATTCTAATCATAGATTGAACTCTAATTCTTGTGATTATTGTATTCATATTAGGGTTAAACCGAAAGTGATTATAACCACTAATCTATATTTTGGGGTAGCCCAGAATATATTAAAATTGAATGTAACCCTAATTAGATTAAAACTTTATTCTAACCATAATCCTACCCTAACCGTAATTCTAACCATGGTCCACTCCCTATAAATTATTATATTTAAAATATTATAATAATATATTTAATATATTACTAAATGAACCCTAACCCTAACCAAAATATAAGCATAATTAAAGGCTAACCCCATCCCTAACCCCAAATGAATCATAATGTCAAACCTAACCCTAATCCTTATTGAATTGTAATAATAATTGTAACACTATACAAATCCTAACCTTAATTCATCCTAGAACCCTCATACTAATCTAACCCTAACCTTGCAAATTGTAATTCTAATCCTAATTAAACATAGCAATAATTATAAACCTATAAGAACCCTAACCTTAATTCATCCTAGAACTCTAACCCTAATTGAACCCCAACCTTGCAAATTGTAATTTAGAACCCTCACACTAATCTAAACCCAACCTTAAACATAATTGAACCATCAACCTCATTGAACTTTAACCCTAATTGAACCTTAACCTTGACAACATTGTAATCTTAGCCCTAATTAAATTGTAATCTAACCCTAACCATAATAATAATATTATATAAATTATTCTAAAACTATATGATAAGTGTAAATGCAATTCTTTATTGCATTTTTTTAAAGATAGATATGTTGGTTTTAAATATATATTAATTTAAGAAATTATTTTTATTTCTTATAATAAATTATTTAAATATATATTAATTTAAGAACTTATTTTTATTTTTTATAATAATTTTTTAATATTTTCTTTGTATTTAATTTTGCAATTGTTTAACAATAAGATGTGCACTTATTATGAAAAGTTTTTCTATTAGATGCATATTTAAGTTTCTATATTTTTGTACAATAAAATATTTAGTGAACCCTATTTCCTTTTTGAAATGTTTTCAATTTTATTAAAAAAAATGAATATTTTTTATGATTTAAATATATGAATTTAGAAACATATTTTTGTGTAATTGTAAATTTCAGATTTTTTTAATTTAATTTTATAATTTTAAATAATTAATTTAGAATTTTTAAAAAGAATAATTATTTTTCATTCTTTTATAATTTAATTATTATTCTAGTGTCAAAAAAATATTTTATAATGATATCAAAGAATTTTAAAAAAAAATTTAGTATATTAATGTATAAACTTATATGGAATAGAAAATTTCATTCATACTTAATTATCTAAATTTTAGAAACTTCACATATTTGTCAATATCGTATCATGATAAATAATATTTTTGATTGGAAAAAATTGCTTCAATAAATCTATATAAAAAGGGATATCCTATTTTAAAAAAATCTTGAATATTTTTTAATTTGAAGTATATTAACTTCAAAACTTACTTTTATAAAATTTAGTAAGTTCTTTTATTACATTTCTAAATTTATAATACCAAATATATATTAAAACTTCTAAATTAAATTTAACTTATTTTAACCTATATATTTATTTGTGTATGTGTAATTTAATTTACCTATATATTTATCCCGTGTAATTTAATTTTTACCTATATATTTATGCCATACAATTTTACTTATTTCAATTTAAAATAATAACTTTATTTAATTTTTTTAATAAAATAATTAATCTATTAAATTTTTTTAGATCAAGTAGGAATCGCAGCACTCCACTCCCCCCTATAAACTCCGCAGCTATACTGTAAACTTTCTTTTTTAACGCGGATTCCTGCCATGTCATGACACGCCTCCTGCACTACTCTGATCTGGGAGACTGAACTCGTGGACTAAATAGAGTTTCTCAGAATCTACCATTTAGCTAACTGAAATAGGGCCCCCACCCTAATATAATGTACTATTTTAAAACCTTCAATTTAAATTCTTATTAATGATTACTATGGTGCACAAATATTAAAATAAAGATATTTAGATAATATTGTTATTATTTTAATTTTATCTCAATTGTTATGTAAAATATCTTAAGAAGTTTATTAAAAATATATAACTTGATAGTTATACATCTTAAAAATCTATATATGATAATTATTAATTTATTTGTATTAAATTTATAAAAAAAATTAAAATTACCTTAATTTTAATATTTTATAGAGTTATAAGGTGAAATTATTATTTCATCTAAATAATTCAATAACTTATATTTGGTATCTTTTAATAATCTATATAATAAAAGTTAAAACAATAAATAAATAAAACCAACTTTGTATCTTCTACATGTATAGGCCTATTCCATGGTCCACATGCCGCTACAAGATGTCCCTTTCGGCCCTGGACACACCATTGGAGCTGTGTCATGGGTGTGTGTGTACTCCATTTGATGTAGGTGCTGCATGGCATGACATGGCAGCATTCCATTTTGTATGCTGCATAGCCTATCTCAAATGATATCCATCGATGGGTTATAACTCTATTGCTTAAATTCTAAGCAAGGCCAACTCATTTTCTGTATGAGTTTTTGTTTTAAAACTTCACTTTCTTGTGAGTTTTGATTTTCAAACTTCACTGTTTTTGTGAGTTGTCATTTTCAAACTGCACGCTTTTGTTGACTATGGGTTGTGGTTGATTGGTATGGAGAATCAATGAATTATCTATTAAAGTCTATGGCTTGTTGGTATTGACCATTGTAGAGTAATTGGTATTCAATTTGACTATGAAGCATATCAAGGTAAATTGAAGACATGGTGGTGAGTTCAGATTAGGATGGAAAGGAATGTTTTCGACCCTAAGTTGAATGTTTTAGATTGATTTTTCGTCTTGTTTTTTTTTGTGAAATGTGATTTCAAACATAACAAACAATCTAAAAACAAGTCTTGGCTATCGTGTGACCAATTTTGTGAGCGTAATGTGTATGTTCTAGGGTTATTCACCCCAATTTCCACAAGTCTATGCATAATTTAAAGACACTTCACACACATAAAACACTTCCCACCCTAAGGTCAATGGCCAATGGTAGCATATCAAACCCACAGCTTGGAATCTTCTTCGACGCAAGTGGAGGGACACCTTTAGGGGGGTGTATGCACTCTTGTTTTTGCGAGAGAAGATAGATAGCGACCTTCAGGATTGGAAGGATGACCCAATCACCCTCTCCCTGAAAAGCTACAAGTAAAACAAGTAACTTATATAACGTTTGGGATTTTTGTCTCATCTCAAGGGAGCCATATGGTGAGTGTAAATCTCTAGGGCATGATGTGCATCCCCTGCACTGAGAATGACTCCAAAACTGAATCAATAAGGGTGAGCCTCTAACTAGTTTTTCTTTTAGTCACTTCTCAGGGACTTACCACCTCACGAGCGTCTAGCAAGCCACTTAAGGCTTTAACCAATCCTACTATTGGTACTAAAAATACCTCACATAAACATGGGTAGCTTGCACTTTCGGATGGGCACTGTATGGTGAAGGCTAATGGCAGTTTGGGCTTGATTTTAGTCTTATCCTTTTATATAGCAGCCCAAGGAAAAAACCACTTTGGGTTGTCAATGAATTCTTCATATAGATGTGTCTTAAGGGCAGGCCCTATCTAAAGGGGTATAACAAAAGCAAGACAAGTACAATGTTTTTGATCTCCAAGGTCATACAAAGATGCAAGGAGAGAGCATACACATGTACTTGCTCACACTAGCAAAAGTTCATTAACTTTTAGAAAACCAAATGTGTGGTGTGGCAATGCAAATGTTAAGAAGAGTTTTTTATTCCCAAGATCACTTAAAGTGCAAGAGAAGAGCATACACACCTCAAAACAAGAACAAGGTCACAAGACAAGACAAACAATGGTTTTTTTAATCCCCAAATTGAAAGTGTGATAGTTACAAAGACACTTGATGCAAGTTGTTTTTTTTAGCCCAATGAGTGTGAATGCAATTTGTTCTTTTTAGACTAATGAATGAAAAATGCAAGTTGTTCTTTTTAAACCAATGAGTGTGAATGCAAATTGTGTTATTTTTAAGCCAACGAATGAGAATGCAAGTTGTGTTCTTTTTAACCCAATGAGTGTCCAAGAGATATTGCAAAATCAAAATGCTCCTATCTTAAACAAAATAAACAACCCTGCAAAAGATGGATTAGTAATGTAAATGTCTCTTCCAAGTGTAAACCACACATTGCTAACCAGAAATTAGTAGCACAAAAGCCTCTAATCTACTGAATGGAAAAGCATAAAATGAAAAACTCCAAATTTAAACCCTCTTTTTTTTTAAATAAATAAATATATATATATATGTGTGTGTGTGTGTGTGTATGTATAAAGGTATGTATTTTGGCCTAGTCAACAAGATTTGATTTTTTTGAAATGATTTTGACTCCAAAAATTAAAATGCCTAAAACACACCCTTGCTAAAATTCTAAGAGCTTTCTGAAAATGTAAAAAATTTAGAAAAATTTCTTGATTTTTAACCCTAGAGAGCAAAGCTATTGAAAACCCTCTATTTTTATTGATCCCATTTTCATGAATTATTTTTCATCAAAATTAAAATCATAAAGAACAGACCCCCCTTTGAATTCTAAGAGCTTTCTAGAAATATAGGACAATCTGAAAAATTCACTGATTTGCTCCCAAAATGAATTTTTCATGAATGAAAAATCATAAAGAAATATATAAATAATTCAAAACAAATCCAAAAAAATCTGATTTTTTTATTAAGGCTCATGATATCATCTCAAACTTGCAAAAAAAAAAAGTGAAAAAATATGTAACCATTTGTGAGATATGATCAAATATTTCCAAATCCTAGGCTTGTGTCTCCAACCCTAGCTACAAAATGTTAGTCTCCAAATTTTTGCACAAAATAACAATATAAAGCTAGGAAAATATGCAAAAATTCAATTCATGTCACGGTCACCAATGTAGAATAGGGTAAAATTAAGGTAAAATACATAAATAATCAAAACTCAAACGTTAGAGTCCCTAAACCAACAATGAAGCACAAATGAACATAGAAACATAAAATATAAAGCAATATTACTAATATCTCTATGTCATGGTTGATTCACCTCCATTGTCCTTCTCCATCTTGTTTTATATGCTTGACTGCTCTCAGATTTTGAGTATACAACAATAAGCCTAGTGATAATAATAGCAAAATATTGAAGATTTTACTTGTCTCCTTGAATGCTCTATTAGGTAGTGTTGAAACGACAATTATATGACTCTTTTATAGAAAACTGAATTTGAATGAAGGGCTAGGATTAAAAGCCAATATGACATAAAAATCAATGGCTAAGATTGAAAGATGTAGTATGAAATAGGGTTAAGGCTAAATTAGGGCAAGGATAGGACTTGGTTAAGGATGGACAATTGAGATTGAATTATATAATAATTCAATCAAGGGTGGAAATTAAATGAGATGTGGAAATATAAGAATAACACAAATAAAGAAGTTCGCACAGAAAAAGAGGTTGTTGGAGAAAATTAAATAATTATAAAATTATTTAATTTAAGAGGGAAGTAAGGAAAATTAACTTTTTAACTGAATAATAATTTAATTCAAAAGTGGAGGAAAATGACAAATTAGTAAATAATTAGATAAATAAAATTTATTTAATTTACAAAAGAAGAGGATAATGAATAATTAAATAATTAAATTTAATTATAATAGAATGATGATGATAATTAAATATATAAAAATGTATTTAATCATAGAAAGAAAGGGGTCATTAGTGATGTAATTTATTTAATTAATCAAAAAGAAGAATAAAAGGAAAAAAATGAATTCATTACATAATTAAAATTATTTAATCAATAGAAACAATATGACTTTAGACAATAATTAAAATTATTTAATTATGTAAAGAAAAAAGGGAATTGATGAAAAAAATAGTGTCTACAACATATGTATATATAATTCATAAACTTGATTATTTCTATTAGAGTCAATAATCACACTTAGGAGTACAAATAGGTATAATCATCGTAACTTTAGATAAGCCAAGTTACATCTATACTTATTTTTAGTATTCAATCACAATAGGTTTAAATGAGGGAGAACGATAGGTTGACCCAAAGCAATCCCCACACTAAGCCCAAGAGCAAACACTCACCCTCTTGGCCCCAAGTGCCAAGCACGTTGGACATCTAACATGGGGTGGTCTACTTATTACCTGTGCTTGTGTCTACCCTCCCAATTCATATCTTCTTATTCATCCTCTTATGGCTGGCTTGTGATTTCTCCAACAATCCAACAATCAACCATCATAGAGGCTAGAAAGGAAATCACAATAGGGTGCTTGGAAATCCCCCTATCTAAGCCCAAGAGTGGACACTCAATCCTATTGGCCACAAGTGGCGGGCACATTGGACATCTAGCATGTGGGTCTACTAGATGATCTCATATCTGTTCCCCTTCCTTGCATTTCCTCTTCTCCTCCACATGATTGTTTGCGGTAATAGATAGATTAATAGAATATGCATTTCACATTACATATGTATGTAATCATTACTATATATATAATCATTACTAATTAATTTCTAAGCTTACAATAATTACCTGGATTAATTATATTTACTTATGTTATTTATGTTCCTTTTATATCTCCTTTCCAAATCTGTATCTACCTCTCTTTAAAATCTGTATATTTCTCCTTTTATTCTGCATATTTTCATTGCTGGTCTCCCCCCATATCACAAAAGGTAATCATTACTTATATCTTCTTAAGAAGACATGCCTCTTCAAAATGTGATTCTTAATGAAATGGCATGTCCTTTGTTTACAACTGTTCGCTGCCCTTAATCCTAATGACCACCTTTTCTTTGCATTAATAAACTCTGCCTTTAAAGGCCTAATTGCTGCTTGCATTTATTTATTTCTGCTCAATGGAACATGATTGCTGCTGTTCCCAATAAACTAAATAATTGAGATGACTGCAGTTTATTGAATCACTGGCTGCTCTTATAATTGTATTTCCTTATTTCATTTTTTATTAATATAATATATATTCATTTATATTAACTATATATATATATATATATAATGTGATAATTATAATTAAAATAATATTAAATTATTAATATTTATATTTATATTTTTAAATTGTATTTTGTCATTTATTTTATTTATTTGCTTAATTATTTTTTATCTTTGATGTTCTATTCCCGGGCATGACAACTAGCTGGGGATGGAATAATAATCTTTAACAAATAGGATCCCCCTGTTCTGTCTGGAAATCACTGAGAAAAACATATTTTATTGAAATTAAAAATCCAATTTAATAAACACGACATTTTTTGAAAAATAATACCAGCATGGCCATGTGACAGAGCTAACTTCAGCACAATCGATGCAGCATCTTCTTTGTCAATCTCACGCTTGCATCAAAACATGCAGACGAGTGTATTTCAGCTGAACCTGGAGCCGTTGAACCAAAATTGTTTACATGCAACGCATTATAACCACTTCGGAAGGATTTTGAAATGCCTAAATTCTAGTGACAGCAATACTATTAAATATCCAGAATATAGTTTATTCATCAATCTGCATTCGAAATATGTTAATCCTCTGTTTCCTGCCAAAAATCATCTTATAATCTATTATAGACAAAAATGTCAGCTGTTTGTCTAACCAAGGAGCAAAGCATGTTAACAGTGTTTAGGTTGTGTATTGAATTACACGAAACATTCATTTGTGGAAATGTGTGTTTATAATTTTTATATTATCATCTGAAAAAAAATAACAGGAGACTACATTACCAGTTACCACATAAAGCTTTAACCAAGAATGGCATAGATAGCTACTGAATGAAAATAACAAACCAACTTCAGATTTCATAGTTCAGCTAATAAAAATATTTATTCCACAAGAATGCACATTGCTAAGATGGACAAATGCACATCCCTATAATCCATTATAGGGAGAGCACATGGGGTTAAGAGAAGCACAGGTATCCCCAAACACCTCATCGAAGGGATCTTGAACAAAATTAATGAACTGTGCAGTATTAATTCCAGGAAAAAGGTAAGCCATACACATCTAAAATGCAATCTGTGCCATTTTGACTACCAGCGACTGATGTAAAAACTATCGCTGGACACATCAGTATTAATTCCAGAAAAAAAGTAAGCCATACACGTCTACAATGAAATCTGTGCCGCATAATTTGCACATGAAACTACACTCTTCATTATGCATTTCTAAACGACTGACAAAAAAAAATGCTGACTTAAATCAAAATATTTTCTTCCAAAAGAACTTAATCAAACAAGCTGAAACCCATGTCGTCATCACTCTCCTCCTTGGGCTCCTCCTGTTTTACACAAAATGCATAAGAAAAGAATTCCAATTCCAGCAACAAGGTGCACAGATCATTAAGAGACCAAACCAAAGCAATTAATCTATCAAACAGCCCCTAGAAAAAGCAAGCATAAAACATTATTGGAAAGCACTAACCTTTTTCTCTTCAGGTGGTGGTGCAGCAGGAGCAGCACCACCGGTACCAGCAGATGGAGCTGCTGCCACTGCTCCTACAGCACCGCCGCCACCTACCCAATAAAAGTTAGAATTAGAATTAAATAGAACGGAATTAATTCTAGGGGCAAAACTCATTTAAGATTAAATACATAATACTAGGGAAAATTCTCCACTCCAAAAAAAAAATTACTATGTCTCAAGGATAAAGAAAGAATATTCCATTGATTATTACATTTTGATTTTTTTGTTTTTTACAAATCTAGTAACTATATATTTACAAATCTAATAACTTTATGTTCATTTTATTTATATTTGAGCGATAATTCACTAACTACTGAAAACAAGCTAATTGGCCTGCTTTCCTCCTTGAAAACCTTAATTGATTGTCATTAATCTATCAAAAAAATATCAAATTGACAAATGAAATTTTAAAAATTAGCATATTAAATGGCAAACTAGAACTCAAAGGTTCACATAAATATATGCGAAACCAGCACATGCTACCCAGTATATGTTTACAAGCAACTAGAACTGAGTAAATTATGTTTCATCCCCTCAAAGAAAGTCGAATCCATACAGATACAATATCAGATGAGATCATGGCATCAGATATGGATACGGAAAACTTAAAAAACCCTTGATACAGATATAGCTAGATATTGCAATTATAAAAATATACACATTCAATTATTTATACATCTAAAGGCATATAAAACATAACAATAAAAATACTTATTTACACATATTATGATTTTCAGATTTTAGTTTACAATATCTATCTTGTTATATTATATTTGTGTTTGTGTGAACAAATTTTTCATATTTGTTTTTTAATGCAATATATATATATATATAATTTACAAAATCCCAAATTTGATTCCCTGTAAATATACAAGGCTTTACAGAAACTCCAAAATCCAAAACTCAAAGATCAAGTGGCATAGACTCACCAGATCCAACACTGAGGATTAGATCTTCAATGTTTCTCTTCTCCAACAACTTGGCAAATAAACCAGGCCAATAGGATTCAATTTGAACATTTGCAGCCTTCACCAAAGTAGTAATTTTCTCAGCCTATCAATATTGTTAAAGATTTTCATTTATCCTCTGAAGTTACACACTCCTGGTTAGTATTTGGAATACAACCAAAAACAATGGGGCAACAGCCAGAAGAAATCCCCTAATTTTAATCATTTTCTCAGAAATATTTAACAGCTCTAATCATAGGAGTACCCAATTGCTTAACTTTCCATGCCAACCCCAAGAATTAAATAAATTTGACCAATTACCTGTGCTGCTACAAAATATTTCTACAGCAATATTTCAGTACTGGTACCTAAGGAAATACAACAAAAACATTTAAATTTCTTAGATAGTTTAGATTCCCAGCTTAAAGAATTCATAAGATGTTATTAGATTAATGGTGACC
>VDFB02172042.1:0-20988 GCA_007258455.2 Sequoia sempervirens
TGTAAACACGTCAAATTAACATCATGCATATTTAATCAAATCATATTCTCCCATCAATTAAATAAATTTAGTTTATTTGATTGATCTCCTAAAGTCTCTTCATTTAATTAAATCAAATGTATTTAATTAAATGGATAGTGCATCAATTTCCTCCCTTTTGATTTAAATAAACCAAAGTATTTAAGTCAAATGGATCAAAAGCATCTAACATCAACTTAATTAATCTAATCACCCATCACATCCTCTAGCTTTTCCCACTTGTACAAATAAATCAATTTATTGATTTATTAATTCATCATTTTCTTTCAACTTGGCATAAAAGGAGAATATTCTTCCAAATTTGAATCTCCCCCCAAGTTGACATGTACATCCAACAAATCATTTAAGAGGTCTTACATGTCTCTTACATGTCTCTTGCAAAGGTCAAACTTAGCATTTAACTCTCAAATTCAAATTTCAAATCTCCCCCTCTTTGGCACATTGACCAAAATGTGCTCATTCCTCAACCTATCAGCTGACAAGGGAAATGTAGACACGGAAATTGACATCATGCATACGACCAAAATCATATTTTCCTCTATCAATGCCAAATTTAGCTGGCTTTATTGGACTTCCAGTCTTCTTCTTCATTTAATTAAATCGAATGTATTTAATTAAATGGATAGTGCATCAATTTCCTCCCTTTTGATTTAAATAAACCAAAGTATTTAAGTCAAATGGGTCAAAAGCATCTAACATTGAATCTTAATTAATCTAATCTAATCACCCATCACATCCTCTAGCTTTTCCCACTTGCACAAATAAATCAATTTATTGATTTATTAATTCATCATTTTCTTTCAACTTGGCATAAAAGGAGAATATTCTTCCAAATTTGAATCTCCCCCCAAGTTGACATGTACATCCAAAAAAGCATTTAAGAGGTCTTACATGTCTCTTGCAAAGGTCAAACTTAGCATTTAACTCTCAAATTCAAATTTCAAATCTCCCCCTCTTTGGCACATTGACCAAAATGTGCTCATTCCTCAACCTATCACAAGTTGACAAGTGGCTCCTTCCTATTGGTTGGTTTTTAGTCCCACATCCTCCATGTTTGGCATTCTTTTATCCCTCTTGGCTATAAATAGAGAGCTTCTCTATTATATCAATCCTCCACAATCTTAGTATATTTGTTATACACACATCATCTTGCATCTTGTTCATCATAACTTCATAGCATTTCATACCATCTTCATCATGGAGCTTAGCAAGGATTGGGAAATGGATTCTTTCCACAGAAGCACCAATCCACTATGAGATAGAGTATTCAATGTGTTTTCCATGTTTCAATTAGTTTACTTTGCTATTTTGCTTATAATGTTGGACATGCTGATTTATTTCATAAGGACATCATTCCATTTGCTTGCTATGAACTGACTACATGTTGATATATGGAATAGACTCTAGCATGCAGATTATTTTGTGTTATACACAATGGTCTAGACTTAGTTCTGAAGGTTGTTTTGTATGATTTGGTAGGTTAACATTGCCTATACTTAGGACTCCTAGTTTTCCTGTGACGTCATATGAATTTTCATATGATAGGATAGAATTTGAACCTCCTCTATTTTTTGTTGTGTTTCTCTATGCTTTCCCTACTCACCCTCTTTGTGGCTCAAACTATGGACTGTTTCCAATAAATATAAACGCAATAAAATTAATGCATTTATGAGCTTTTGAGCACTTAGCCATTTTTGGCATTTCAAATGATGTCATACTCAAAGAGCTATGAAGGTCATTGTATTTGAATAAATTTAAAAGAGTTAAGGTAATTTATTCAAAATGGAATGAGATGAGCTAAATTATTGAATGCAATAGGGTTTCCAAATTAGAGATTCAAATTCAAATTCCTACCAGATCCAAATGCCATCAACGAGAAGCAACTGCAATCGTTGATATAGGAGAATCTTAGTAGTTTTTTTAACCCAAAATCGATAGCATTGCCCTTTATTGCAAACCATCAGACTCTAATATGGTCACCAAGGACCAATTCTTTCAAGGCCCATAGCCAAAACAATCGAAGCCAAATTTCCCCAATAATGTGCAAAAAAAAAGAAGCAACACAATCTAGATTCGAGAATCATCAGGGCCTCTTGGAGCAAGCCTCTGAAGGCTTACTTCACATGAGGTGCATGATCTGTCAATAGAGGATAGAGCGAATGATACTTTGCATGCCACCTTACTTCTAGCAAAATAGATTGGCTCAATCATTTTCATAACTCCCTCTGCATGCCACTTACTTCACATGAGGTAGAAAAAGTTAATGAAGTATGATGCAATCTAATATATCTCCCATTGATCATTTTTGTCTTGTCCTGAAGCAATTGTGTTAGGGGGTTTTCATACAATTCTCTGTCCTATAGTAAATTTGATATATCTTCTACAATAAACTAGTTTAATTGTACAAAAAAATTTAAGACAAAAGTGATTATTGCTATTTCATGGTTTCTGTAGAGTCTTCTCAATCCTAAGACTAAGCTTAAACTAGAGTATTTTTCTTTTTGATGGTTTCAGTAAAGTCTTGTCAATCCCGAACCCATAATCAGGAACAACTGAAAAATGAGAAGAATATTGAACCTTTGAGACCTAGTTAAACTTTGCAACAACTAACATATGCCAAAGAAAATATAAAATTGGAATTATTCATATTTCTTTGAATCGGCAAGACAATTACATCCCTTACATCAATATTACTAGAAACTAGTAGAACAATCCTTTGCAAATTGAAAGGCCAAATAAATGCTCAAAGAAATATGCTCACATGGACCCCACACTTCCTCTCCATCTTCAATTCTCTACACTTCCACACATATTTTCCTGCATCCTCCCTGCCTGTGCCAAAAAGGGACCCTGTGAACAGGGTTTGAACATCCATTAAAGCACCTTCTATGATAAGAATGCTAAATACATTGAAATAATAGGAGTAGAGGCAAAAGCATTGGGCCAAACTAGAAGTGCCTTGCATTTTCTTGAAAGTTTCTTTAGCCAACTCCATGCTAACAAATCTTTGAAATCCATGTGAGCACATTTCCTTGAGGGATTTTGTCAAACAGTTCGCATTCATTCCAAAACTAATACCCTGCATACTATTTGCAGTGTGTTTTATGATAACAATGCTAAATATATTTTTTTAATACTCCTAACTCAACAACTTTTGTGGTATAAAAATGGATTTGAATGATTGAAGCATTTTTTCTAAACTTCCTCCCCTAAAATATCAGTGGAGACCACATATTATATTGCCTAATCCTTCCTCCAAAACAAGTACAAGAGTAGGATTATATATGCTATTTATTTTAAAAAAAGAAAACCATGTCTCATATCTATCCCATGCAAGTTACATTATACTTGTCATTTATGAAACTTGAGAGAAAATTCACACCCAAATATAGAAATTTAGCAAAAAAAACCAAATTTGTATTGTCTACTGCAAAATGATCATCAAACTACTGGAAAACAGCATAGGGTGAAGGAAAAAGAGATTTTAAAATAACTAGAGATTTTAAATAAATTTACAAATCTTGAAATCGAAGAGCAATTTAAATAGCTGATTCAAGTAGACAAACTAGATAAATTATTCACATAAAACCAAGGAAGAATCAAAAGAGAATAACTATAAAGTAGGTGTTTAGAAGTCTTCAAATAAGAATCAAAAGGAAATAACCAAAAGGGAGAATAACCAAAAGGGATTTAGAGTACCTAATCCTTTCAAAGGCATTACGATTCTCTTTGAAGGTCCACTAATCCTCTGCCCCAGAGGCATAATAGTCAAAAACCATTTTGGGAAACTTTTGCTTTGCTACAACCTCATAATCAGGTACATTAACGATTTCCATCTTTATTCAAATTCTAATACAATTTATTTCAGAATTAACCCTGCAAAAAATAGACAAAGCCCTCACATTAGAAATGAGATACAATCAACAACCATATCTCAAAACACAATTGCTTTTTATTTTTGTAATTAATTGAATCATATGTACAACCTATATCAATATGAATTACAAGAAAACTACAGAAAATTTACAGCAACATAAATTTCTAAAAAACCTTGAGGCAATTTTGCATTATAGAAAGGCTGGAATCTCGTTGCCGAATCCTCGAGAGAAAAATGAACACACCCATAAGTCTGTTAGGTATATAGCACAACTAGTTTTCTAACAATGGATAAATGAAAAGTAAAAAAACACAAACCCAAGGAAATCACAGACCAAAAAACACAATACCCAGTCCCTTTGGCTTCACAACACACACCTCTTCCTTCAGAAAATCCCCATTTGCAGGTAGGGTTTCATATGGGTTCACTATTGAATGTTTCAATTGCATCAACTTAAGTAAGAGTTGTATACCTGGTGCCTGGCATGAAAATACCACATGCAAATTCCTCAAATCTCTCAAAAATGAAAACATGGGAAGCATCTTAACAGTAGTGTGTCTTCTTTAGACCTATTCAACGCGATCTTGACCAAAGGGTATATATTATTTTTCTCTCTATCATTTGTAAATAGTGACACCTTCTTTGCAACCTAAGACTAAGTATACTTTAGCTGTCTCTTCTAGGGATTCAAATTTTTACTATTGCTAAGTATTCCACAAATAATTTTTTTATTCCTAAGCCATAATATAATTATAATATGTAATTAATATATTTAATATTACCATTTTTATAATTTACAATTATAATATAAAATTCTACAATAGTCATTAATCAGAGTATTAATATTAGATATATATTAGAAATAACATGATTATAGGTAGATATTATTGATAATATTATTTTAAAATAAATAATATATGTACAATGTAATTATTATTAGACTTATACGTCACTAATTAAGCTGGATAGACCGTATATGAAAATAAATTTTATTTTCCTTAATGGGTTGAAATTTCAAACACTTGGCTTTTCAAAATAGCTTTCAATTAAAGTTATTCCATTTTCTACATTTCAAACTCACATGTTCATCTATGCAACATAATCTTTGAATGTAAAATATTTTTGACAATCGAGTTTCCTAAATGTGCTTTCCTCATATCAAGTTCAATCTTGAATTTTCTAAACAATTCGCTAAGTAGGTTCTTTGCAATCTATTAAATATCAGTATCCATTGTTGAAAAGTTCAGATATTATACTTCTAGAAGCTTTCAATACCTAATTTGTCCCTAGTGTTAACAACTCAAGCATGACAAAAAAAGGCTTCTCTCTTTTTTTTGTACCTATATGTCTCTTTTCAAACATTCACAATGCATTCAACAAAAGATTTTATTTAATTTGTTAATAGCTAAATAGGATGTATCTTCTACCAAAATAACCCTAATAGTTATTATTTATCCTAAGTTGAATATTTTCTAGTCAAATAGTACACTACTTAATATGTTACAATACATCTTGTACATGAGATCAAAGAAACAGTTCCACTGATTGTGCATCACAATGTGGACCAAACACAAACTATCTACAGATGGTTTTTCCATACCAAAACTTTTATAAATTGTATAATAGTCTATCTTAGCAAGAAATGGTTGTTCCTTTCTATCACAATAATATGCTATTCCCATCTATTGTTGTATTTGTCAAAATGTGCCTACTGATATTGTTGGTCATCGTAGTCAAAGATAACCCTCAATTTCCTACACTACTGCTATGAAATGTAGTAGTCTTTTTCTACTTCTTTGCATACATTATTGCCAAATCCTTTCCATCTAGAATATAAGTAGCCAACCTCCAATTCTAAACCCAATAAATTGGAGATACAACAAAGTTAAGCTTAATATGTCCTGATAAAATTATGGAATAGAAGTAGACAATGCAAAGAAGAAATGGACACAGTGCCAAGGTAGTCAAGTTCTCAAGACCCCACAAAAGAAATTCAAGTAACTGAACAAGTAAAATTGAATCAGAAAGAACTCAAGTACCGTAGAAAGAAAAACAAATATAAAGGTGTAAGGAGATGCCCATGGGGTCATTTTGCTGCAAAAATTACGGACCTAGATCTAAGAAATGTTGATGGCTTGAAACATTTGATATAATTGAATAGGTTGCAAATGCCTATGAAATAGTTACTAGGTGCATGAAAGGATCTAAGACAATTGCAAATTCCAATTATATCATTCCAAACCCATGGAATTTCTCTGAAGATGATTTCTTGTCATCTTACAAGTGGACTCTACAACCAAAGCAAATCAGCTTTTGGTTCAATTTGTCAAACTAGCACATAATCCACCATCTAATTATATCTATAGTAATTCAACAGATATGATATGGAATTTTAAAGCCAAAGAAGCAACAACAAATAATGTTTACTCAAATACAAGTTTATTGGATGAAGTCATATGTAAATACTTTTCAAATTCACATTACACTAGTGCTATTGAAGGCAACAAGGAGAATGGTGGTACATCTCATGTCTCAATTGCAAAGGAGGACAACTTTATAGACACAAATTATGAGTTTCTTTGCATGAACCACATGAAGGGTATGATCCTTAACACCAAGTTTTGGTTTCAAATCCCTATTCATAGCAGTTCAATATAATAATAGTACGAAACAATAGATTCTATCATTGGATATTGAGATTGTATGCTATTGTTATTGAAATTATTTCTTACTAATTAATTTCCTTTGCCACTATTTCTATAGATGATGCAAAAATTGTTGAACATCTTGTAAAACAATCTCCTATGTTATTTGAATCTACTACCATTTCCAACGAGATGACCAAAGTTGAATTGAATTCAAATATTCAACATGTCCTTCAGAATTCCCACGCGGATACTAAGAACATGAACAAGAACATTGACAATGGCTATTATTTTGTCACCAAGGAACCTACTAATTTCACTACCATAGAACAACTCCACTGTGAGATTTGTTCACAAATTACAATGGAAGTGCAAAAAATAAAGATTAGACTGCAAGGTATGGAGGAAAGCATAAAGTTATTGATGAAATATGATGCCATAATTATGCATAAATCTGCAACCATGCTCTCCTTTTTCTAGAGTTTCAATTTGTACAGACATGGAAAAATGCATATAGTTTTGTAAAATTTGGAAATATGTATATTTTCCCTTGAAATCACTTTCTATTTTAAATTAGAATTGAAAAACCAAAATTTAGTCTACCAAAATGAATTGCTATAGATAGTTTTATAATTTGATTTTTGTAACTCTCTATTTTCTTATGCTTAAATTTCTTTGTATATGCATGTCTACAAATATTATGAATGCAAATCAACATAAAATTTTGTTGTTCATTTTTTTGTTTTCAAATGCAATGTTTTCCTTCCTAAAAATTAAAAATCAAAGATCATTTCAATCAATATTTTCTACCTTTATAAAAATTCCACTTGCTTGATACTTTCTACTAAAATTTATGCATTTATGTTTATCTCTCTTCCAACTTAGATTTATACACATTGTATTAAGTACTACAAATATCTACACATTTTTACACAATTAGAAATTAACAAGATGATACTAGTAATTTAAACTGATTATAAATTCAAATATAATGTAATAACATTGTGAATTGTCTTAATATACTTGTAGACATCCAAATTTGGACACTTTCATTTGTCCAAATTTATCCCTTTTTGTCTAAACATCCTCTTATTTTCATTAATTAAGTAATATGATCACTATTATTTAATTAATACCTTCTAAAAAAAAAAAAAATCCCTAAAGTATCTAGTTAAATAATTAAATACCTTACTCTTCAATCCTCCCTTTCATCAAATGAATTAAATAAATATGACATTTATTTAATTCCTCACATGTCACATCTTTTTCTTAATCTTAATCAACCTCCTAAACTCATCATTAGGGATGTGCACATGTCTAATCCATGATTAGGACATGTCACATCCTCCAACTTTTGTAAGTTGGCTTCTAATCTTCATTAGCCACTAATTATCTTCTAATGACTGATCGGTTAAGCGTAATCAATACTTTGGTCAACACTCCCCATCCCCCAAGGAATTTTTAATTCCTTTTTATTCACCCAAGACTCCTCTCTTCCCCATGTGAATTTTTAATTCACATTTATCCTTCCAAGGTTTTCCTCTTTCTCATGCAAGTCTTCTAGAACCTTTGACTTGTCACATCACTCACATGTGGCAAATTCCCACCTTTTTGGGAACCTTGTCTTATCCACTAGATTCTTCCAATCATTGTAATTTAAAATTCACTTTTATTCTTCCAAAGCTTTCCCCTTCCCCATGTGATCATTGAGAGGTCACATCAATGTACTTACAAGTACCTCCCCATCACATGTCATTTGTACCTCTTTACACCTCATCACATCCTTGGCCACTTCACCATCCAAATGTCAAGATGTGAGGGCTTGTGAGTCATCAACTCACCATAGCCCTTCATCTTGGCCATGGTGGCTTAATTTCAACCATTGAATTCTCTAGAGAATTCAAATTCTTCTATAAATACCCCCTCTTCTAATACAAAAAAAGAGAACAATTAGCCATTTGCACCCTGATGCTACCAAATTGATCACTCAACTTGCAAGTATTTTCACTCATCTAGCCAAGCCACTTAGCCATAAGCATTAACATTCTATCACATAGTTCATCTTGCATCTATCCATCTTCATAGTCATCCAAGGAGCACACAAGCATTGAAACATCAAGGGCCAACTAAGGAATTGCAACACAAAGAAGGTATAATCAATTGTGTCTTCATTTTATTTTCATCTCATTTCTGTGTTATCATTCCTTAGGCTAATCTTTGAAGTGTTCCTTGTGTTTTTCTTTATTGCATAATAGTTATTTTGTACCTTTAGGATAGGATAAACACTAGGCTCACAATACTGTAATTTGAACTCCAATTTTAGAAGTTTTAACAACTATCAATAAAATACTTACACATATAAACACACAAAACATCTTTTATATTGTAGGAGATTTCAATATTGACATGAATATAGAAACAAAACAAAAAAATATTTGTAATCATATGCAAAAGAAAAACATACAATTCATATTACACCAAACACACACTATAAACAAACCACTAATTGACCATGTCTAGTGTAATTCAAATACACATGCATCTTCCACCTACAAATTAGAAGCATACTAGACTAATCATCTTGTCACTTTTATAAATTTCTATCCTAATCAACAAAATTAATTGTCTTGTGATTCCCAATGAACATATAATAATATTTGTCATGTTCTACACAAACACTATATTGTTATCAATATTTCTAATATGCTGCCTATCTAAAGTTGTATCCTTGTTTCAACATGTTTAGCAAATATACTAATGCATTTAAACAACAACAAAATAAAATTATTTTATTTCCATGCCAAAAACATTTAGTTCTACGATTTCTCTAACATTTTTCTATAACTCATATCGTGTCAAAAATGACTACAATTTCATTCTATACTATTCAACACCATAATATTTTACTATAGGAAATCAATGGAAAGCAACAAGAGAACAAGCAAAAAAGAAGCACCAAAAGAGGTAGAAACACCCAAAAGGTATTCAGAAAATAAAAATGTAATTTCCACTATGCTAATTCATTTTTCCAATGCTCAAGCATTTCTATTATATTTTGTATAGATCAAAAATTGGAAGTCCCAATTCCATATCCATTGAGGATCTGAATGCCTGAAAAGCTGGAAACACTTTTGAAGGAGACATAATTGTTGTGTACAAAGCCAACCAAACGCATGAAGTGCTCCATGCAAATTTGACTGATTCTAAAGTTGAAATGGCAATTACTTTAAATGTTACTAGCCATCTTGTCAAAGAACATGAAGACAAAATGTTCTTGGCTTAGCAATACGTGTATCAAATTTCCAAATTGCACACATAACAAATTATGATCGTGGAGACTATGACTGCATTATCATTTTGCAAGAAACAAGCACAGTTGAGGTCATTCCACGCCTATGTGAAGAATATAAGTTCATACCAGAAATGACAATCGAACAATTATTTACAACTACAAATAACTATCCTAATGGAACGATTGTCATAGTTGTTATCTCCACAAAAAGAACGGTATCATAGTTTCTACTTGACATCAAAGATGGTGACTTAGCCATGGACAAAGCACAGGTACAAAAAAGTTTCATACACTTCTCCTAAACATGTTTGCATCCACTGCTTTCTTCTTTCTATCATTACAATCCATAAATTATATCTAACTTACTCACCATTAACAAATAGATACAGTTACATGAGAGTTTCACACAGTAGTTCTTAGAAATAGAAAATCAGGTGCGAGAAAATGAGTTTCCACCATTGTTATTCATAAATATTGTAAGGAAAAAAGAGTTAGCCAACACATTCAAAACTGTCAAAGCTACATATATTTGCAAACCAAACAACAAAAGAACAATGGAAAGGCTACAAAGATTCCTCTAGTCAACATTTCAGGTAATCATTTCAAAATTGTTACCTCCCAAACAATTTTATTGAATTTTCTCCCCTACATAACAACACTATTTTCATACATGTTTCAGGTACATGGAATTTTATAATTGGCCAACCCCTTGTCCAATCCCTTTGATGCAATTTGTGCAAAGTGCAACTACAAGTTTGAAAATTATGGAACACTAGAAAACCAAGTTTCCTTTTGTGCAAGATGTAATGATGACGTGAACTATATATTCTCTCCTTATTTAAAAACCATTCTTATACTTGAAAATAAACAAACAATGCATTTATTTGCAGATAAATTCATTGCACAAATTCTACCTGATTTACACAACACCACATATGAAGACTACATTGAAGATAAATCAGGCATCATCTTCATGTTACGAGATTTCTCGGCAAAAGGGTGCTTCACATTTAACCATAACAACATGATCATCAATGCTAGTCATCTTCAACAATAATCAACAAATCATAAAAGGTAAGTAAATTTTTTTCCTATAAACTTTAACTATATGCATGTTTCTATTCATTCAATATTCTTATATAAAACAATTATCATTTTCTAATAACTTTGATACACTATTTGTAGGAAACAAATGAGCTTCAAAAGGGGAGAATATTGTACTTCCATTATTTGCACACCACCTACAAACTTTCCTTGCATATTTATTTTTGATAGTACATGTCAATTGCTACAAGGACATTTATTTGTTAAAAAATTCAAGGTATATGATCCCTATGACTAAATGAAAACTCTATAAATATATATTTTTATTTCTAATCACACTACATCCTCATTAATGGGATTCAAATAAATATTTATATTATTTCATGTTTGATAACATTTCATTTCAAAGTTTATTAAATTTATAGATTCGTATATTATGAATGTTAGAGATTCTAAATATTTAGTACTATATTTGGATGATGATCACATTAATCACTAACTTATATTTTGTTAAAATTATTTTGTCTATATTTCATGTGTATTTATTCAAATAAATATTTCTATTATGTCATGTTTGATAACATTTCATTTCAAAGTTTATTAAATTTAGATATTCATATTTTATGATTATTACATATTCTTAATATTTATTACCATATTTAGATGATGTTCACATTAATCATTAACTTATATTTCAATAAAAAATATTTTGTCTATATTTCATGTGTATTAATATTCCAATTATCAATAACTTCATCAAGATGATGCTTATATATGTCTTTATTTCTGCTAACAAACTCTCACCAACAACCATACACACCTAACAATCAGCAGGAACTTGATGCAACTATGTCTCTTGTTAATTAATTGAAATTCATGTTTTTTTGAGAAAGCTAGATCCTAGTCAAAAAGCATCTATGTATGTAACATGATATCGTACCCCACATCCCCCATCCCACGTGCTGGACAAAACGGCCTCGATAGAAAAGGTGGCAAGACGAAGTAATCACACCGATGGAAAGGCTTAACGATCAGACGTTAACCTTGACCTACTGTCACTTGTCATGTCACCACAAAAATGTGTCAGCACCAACAGGTTTTTGAAAATCATATTTCATAATGGACAAAAACCCAAAAAAACATGGCATTCAAAACCATTATTTGCAAATAGCAAAAATCCCAAATGAGGTCCCATTTTTTCCGCCATTTTCCACAACGACATTTTGCAGGTTGTTGGAGAGCAACGAGAAGGATTTGTAGGCATTCAAAGGCCAAAGAAGTGTAGCCACCCTCCATACGAAAATGCATTTGACAGGCGGGGATAGCTAGCTAGCTAGCAGGTATGTATATCCACCAGAAATATATGCCATTTTTCCATTCTTCCTAGGAACTGTGAAGAAATGAATGACTAATCATTGCGAAGATGGGTTTTCATTGACGTAAAAACAAAGGGTTTTCCTTAGGAAATGGAGTTTTAATTTGAAATGCAAAGCTGTTTATGTGTTTTTTTGTTGAGGCTTTATTAATTTTCATTTCCTCCTATCTATTGGTTTTGAAATTTTTCACTTGCCAAATGAAATAACTAACAACCCATTGTGGAAATATGAGTGAAATAATTGAATAACGTTTATAGAAACCAAAAACCATGTGGAATATATTATGACATTGGAAAACACAACGTGGGTTTTGCAATGAAATGATATATTTTGAAAACCATATAAAGCCCAAAATGTCGCCATTGTTCACATTCTTATTTTGAATGTTGCAAGGTTTTCATTGGGAAATAGGGTTTTTATTTAAAATGCAAGGTTGCTAATATTTTTTTGTGTTGAGGGTTTTTTAATTTTGGTTTCTTCGTGTATGCTGGTTTTGGAATTTTGTGATTGTCTCGAATGAAATAAATGATAGAGAAAACCCATTCTAGAAATATGAGTGAAATAACTAAATAACATTTATAGAAACTAGAAACCATGCGAAATATATTAGGATGTTGGAAAACACATGGGTAATGCAATGAAATGATATATTTTGAAAACCACATAAAGCCCAAAATGTCGCCATTGTTCACATTCTTATTCAGAATGGACAAAAAATCCCAAAACGTGGCATTCGAAATCATAATTTGCAAATAGAAAAAAGCCCAAACGAGATCCCATTTTTTTCCATCATTTTCCACACTGTCGTTTTGGAAAACACAATGTCTCCTAAAACCCTTACTGCTCTAAAATCCTTTACAAGTAACAACCCAATTGGTTACTCACCCCTAACCTCAATTTGGTATGGTTTTTTATTGTCTTGAGAACCTTTTGTGAATTAGATAGTAAGAGTATAATGAAATTGGAAAACAGTAGGTATTATGAAACTTACAAGGCATAGTTTTGTTATGCATTATTTGCAGTGTTGGAAAACACACTTTCTCATATCAGTTAGTTTGTTATCAAGAGTTTTGTTTCGTTATGCTCCAAGAATGTAATGAAGTCCACTTTCAAATTTTTGAACAACACTTTTCTATAGTCCAAATGTCATTTCACTTTCTTCATCTGATTGGAACAAGATACCCCGACGGAAAAGAAGGTTGGATGGAAAAATCGCACTGATGGAAAGACTTGATGGTTGGACGTTAACTCTAACCTACCATGGCATGTCTCGTTGCCGGGAAAACTTGTCAGTGCCGACAAGTTTTCAAAAACATATTTCAAAATGGACAAAAACCCAAAAAAACATGGCATTTGAAACCATTATTTGCAAATAGCAAAATGAGGTGCCAAGAATGTAATGAAATTGGAAAACAACATGTATTATGAAACTTGCAAGGCACAATGTTGTTATTCATTATTTGCAGTGTTGGAAAACACACTGCCCCATGTGAGTTAGTTTTTTATGAAGAGTTTTGTTTCGTTATGCTCCAAGAATGTAATGAAGTCCACTTCCAAATGATCCCACAATACTAGTTTACAATTTTTAGCCAAACTGGACACTAAAGTGATTTTTTCTAACTAAATCTTCACTTTTGGGCACCTATAGCGGCTAAATCATGAGGAATTTGAAGGTGATGCAAACTAGTGATTTGTGAAATTTTGTTTGTAGATTCTAAATATGTTTTTTTCAAAAAATTTGGAATCAGATTACACTTCTTTTCCATCTCCTTCAAAAACTAGTTTTTTAAGTAAACACCATTTTTAAGGAGTGATGTTCACCGTATACAAAATATATTTTTTCCATGAAGGATAAAATTCTATTTTTTTTAATTTAGATTTGTAACTACAATATCTAGTGTATGGAATTGGTTTCATAGAATTTCATTGAATATTTTTTTCCTTAATCAAGTTTTGAAGTCAAACTAATTACAATTCGGACATAGGCAGTATACAACATAACTTTTTTGTATGTATCAAAATTCTTTTTTTTTTGTTGGATCAAGGACATCAATATCTAGTGCACTAATATTATTCATTTTTTTTTATAATCTACTATTTTTCCACTTGTGTAGAATAGAGAGCTTGATTTTTGGTGAAAACCCTATATTTAACCAAACTAAAATATATATATATATAATAAAACCAAAACATATTAAAATTATATTCGTTGGATAGCTCATTCTGAGGACTACCATCATCCAATTGGGTCTATGAAGTCTCCTCCATTTTCATCCTCAAATCAAGCTTTGAAGGGAAAATTTTGGATATTTTTGGTGCCAAAGGGGGAAAAAAAGGGGGATTTGAACGAACCCCCCTTGGCGATTCACTCTAACCTAGGTTCGAGCGAACCCCCTTTCCACAAAGCTTTCCTTTTGGTTTTTTCCCAGGTATGGTGGGACCCAACATTTAATGGGTTCGCTTGAAGGGGGTTCTAGCGAACCCCCTTTGGCTTTGCTCAAACCAAATGTTCGTTTGAATCCCCAAAAGCCAATTTTTTTCCATGGGGGCATTGTTTGCAATTTTCCTTCCTCACTGGAATTGTAAACCAGTTTTGTGGGTTTACCCTACAGTCCAAATGTCATTTTTCTTTCTTTATCTAAATGAAACAAATAAAATGCTTGCATTATTTGTAGAGTTGGAAAACACACTGTCTCCTCTCAGTTGCAGAGGGTTTTACAACACTTTATGGGTTGCTTATTTTTTAATACCTTATATGGAGACAATGTGTTTTCCAACACTGCAAATACTGTAAGCATTTTATTTGGTTGAATCAGATGAGGAAAGTGAAATTCCATTTTGACTGTACCAATCAAAAGAAAAAAAATAAATAGAAATAAAATGCTCACATTGTTTGTAGTGTTAGAAAACACATTGTCTTGTCACAGTTATTCCCTTATGAAAAGTGTCAGTTTTGTATGCTCAAAAAATGTAATGAATTCCACCTTTATCTTTTAGAACAATTCTTTGGTGACATAAATATGACATTTCCCTTTTTTCATATGATTGGAACAAATAAAATGCTTGCATCATTTGCAATGTTGGAAAACACATTGTCCCATGTCAATTAGTTCATTATGAAAATTTTTGTTTCATTATGCTTGAAGAATGTAATGAAGACTACTTTGAAGTTTTTGAATAACTCTTTTCTACAGTCCAAAATTCATTTCACTTTTCTTCATCTGGTTGGAACAAATAAAATACTTACATTATTGGTAGTGTTGGAAAACACATTGTCTCCTCTCAGTTATTCCCTCATGAAAAGTTTTTGTTTTGTACACTCCAAAAATGTAATGAAGTCCACCTTAATATTTTAGAACAAATATTTGATGACGTAAATATGGCATTTCCCCTTTTTTCATTTGATTGGAACAAATAAAATGCTTGCATTATTTAGAGTGTTGGAAAACACATTGTCCCATGCCAGTTAGTTTGTAATGAAAAGATTTGTTTGATTATTTTAGAGATAAAAAGTTTTCTATTTAGAAAACTCACTGTCCTATGTCAAAAATATTATTTAGAAAAATCACTATCCTATATTGGTTAGTTTTGCCCGAGTATTTTATTTGTTGGCAGCATATATATATATATATATATATATATTATGCATGTTGAAAAACACACTGTCTCATGTCAATTAGTTTAGTGTGAGCATTTTATTTGTTCTAAATTATATTCTACATTTATTTTTAAATCATATGAGGAAATTGAAATCCAAATTTTAGTGTAAGTAAGAGTTGCTTTAAATTGTGAAGGTCAATGGACTTCACTACATTCTTACTATCTACAAAACTAAAGGTTTTCATTAGACTCATGATGTCTAAATTTAATTATGTGAAACTAATAACTTATAATTTTCTTGGGACATAGAGCACCTAAGTTGTCTTGTCCATAAAATATTTTTCAAGAAATTCCCTAACATTATTGTCCTTTTTAGAGAGAGTACAAAAATAATTTGAATAATATTCCTCTTGAAGTGCAACTCTTAATGCACTTCCAATCAATGTTGACCATAGTTTGGCTAACTCCTCTTTTATCTCATTGAATCGAAATTAGAACAGGGGATTTATCCAATGTGTGTTCACAATTGAGTGGAATACATTAAAAGTTTCTTGAAGAGCAGGAATATTCAAATTCCTATGTACTTTTTTGAAAAGGATAATAAGTTAGGGAAGTTCGAGAATTTTTTTTAATGGACAAGACAATTTCGTGCAATGTGTCGCAGGAAAATTACAAGTTATTAGTCTAGCAAGTGACACTTATGAAGTTTTAGAACTAATAAATAAAATAGTTATTACAGTTCATAGTGGAAAATATACTATGTTGTAGAATTTATTCATGATAGAATTTACTTGTTCAAGTCCATCCATAGCAGCATCTCTGAATTTCTTTTCCTGCACAAATTGTCACGCAATATGTAAAACCTCTTTAGTTTGTCCACTTGTGCATTGCCATTTTCCCTTTGCGTACATTGCACATGCACCTTCCTCAACTTCTCAAGAGCATGGAGGATCTTTTTAGTCAATATATTATGTATCTCACTCATACCGCTCTGCTTCTTTTCAAGTGCTTTTAGAGAAGATTCATTTTTCATTCCATGCATTCTAGTACTTGCTACCTCTGGTTCTACATTGCCATTTTCCCATTTCACATAGTGCACATACTCATTCGTCAACTTCTTAAGAGGAGGAACAATCTCTTCATTCAATACATTATCTCTCATTCAATTTGGTTTTCTTTTTTTCAAGTGTTATTAGAACAGATTCCTTTTTTATTACATACTATCTACTACCTATTGGTCAAGTTCTGCATTGCCATTTTTTGATTGTGCATATTGCACATGCACCTTCCTCAACTTCTAAATAGTAGGGAGAAACTCTTCACTCAATACATTATCTTTTATCTATCTCATTCAATGTGGTTTGCATACATTTTGAAGGTGATCTTCATTACATTCTTATTGTGTACTAAAAAAATATTTTTCATTACATTCATATGGTCTATATATAACTTCATGTTGGAAAAAACTGGGTGTGTAATCAAATTCAGGTGAGAGGTCACAAACCAATTGGGTTGTTACTGTGTTAATCAAAAAAGGCTTTGATTACATTCTTACTATTTCTAAAATTCCTAGTTGGAAAACATTGGGTGCTATAAAACCAACAACCCACATACAGTTCTAACACCCTTTATAAGTAGATTTCTTAGTCACCCCTCACCTCAATTTGGTATGTTTTTTGTATTCCCCACCTACAACTCCTCCCTGTGCTTGCACAAGCCATGGGGCCTAGTCTTATCGGCCAACTGAAAATGTCATTATCTCCTTCCTACCATTTCTCTAATGTTTGCTCCTGTATGTTGGTTTTGTCACTTTTATTCCCCATGTGGTGGGCCCCCCACTATGCCATTTCATCATGTGTTATGTATGTTTCTATGTATGGTTTCATGTATTTTTGTATGTACATAGGTGCATTTTGTGTAGAGATTAGTTGTGTCCCATTACATTCTTACTATGTACTAAACAAAACTTTTTTCATTACGTTCTTATTGTCTACATATAACTACATGTTGGAAAATACTAGGTGTGTAATGAAATGGATTTTAGGGGTGAAAAACCAATTGGGTTCTTACTATGTTGATCAAAAAAGGTTTTGAATACAATCTTACTATTTTCTAAAATTCCAAGTTGGGAAATGTTGGGTGCTATACAAGCTACAACCCTCATACTACTCGAAAACCCTTTACAAGTAGTCACCCTCACCTGAATTTGGTAAGTTTTGTAGTTTCCCCACATGCAACTCCTCCCTGTGCTCTTCACCCTTTAGATTTGAGCATGGAGATTGAAACACAGAGTGTTATCCAATGTGTAATTATTTTGTGCATTATCATATTTAACCAATGTGATCACCTGCTATTTTTTGGTCAATCAAGGTGATTACCAAGGTTTGCATTTACTTCTTAGTTAACCTTTATTCTTGAATAGCTGATGCACATTGTGTTTTGCAACCAATGTGTCTTGCAATAATCTATATTTTTTCAGTTATCTATACAAGTAATGATATAAATAGAAGTTTGGCATTGGTGTGTGGTATCTTTCTTGTGTGTCTTCACTACCCTTATTGATTATGCAAGTGATGGTCTCCTTCATATGCAAGGAGAGATGAGTTTGAGATATATATCTGAATGAACATTCATTGCCTCACAATTCCAACAAAATGGCAAAATGATAGATATAATTGTTGATATATATTACTAGTGTTAGCGATGGGTTAAATTGGAAATTAAATTCCCAATGTATAGATTAATATGTTTGTTTATTTTCTGTAGAAGCTGGCATGTTGCAGTCAGCACAACATATAATCCAATATCGGTTAAGTTTCAAATGAAGTGAATTATTTGCGGCACCAAATTTCTTTAATTTTCCAATTTAATCTATTGCTAACACTTTTCTTTCTTCCAAGTGGTTGATATAGGTGAAGAAACAAAATTGAACAAAACAAGGGTAGGTGGATTGAGAAGGACGCTTCAGGAGACGCAAAGCTTCTGCACTAAATACAGGTGATTCTAGCTATCATAGCTTGAATTGCAAGTGTATTGGATAGTTAATTTTCCAAAATTTATTTTGCATTTAGAAGTTCTGATTTATATATGGATGAGATGCTTATTGTGGGGAATGCAAACAATTTGCACTTTAATTTAAATAAAATAAATGTTACATTATTGTGTGTGCATTATATCCCAAAATTTTACATGAATCATGTTTCCTCTCAGAATTGGTCATTACAAACCAGAGAACACACACATAACACAATAATTTTTTTAAATAATAAAAGTAACATGTAACAACATTAAATCATAAACACATAGCATAACACATAGCATTAATACACTTGGTTCTCTGGGGCACGCGAGGTTACATTGCAACCACAACACAAAATAAAAATAACGAAAACAACATAACCATTTAATTTATAAAAACCATATACAATGATACAACTGATAGCCATGATGCGAGTATGACAACATCGCATAATTACATCCATGATAAATCTTTTAACAAGATCCAAATTTAAACCTAACTATTACATCATTGAAATATTACATTACAATTTTCTTTGATACATGAATTACATTGAATTTCCCAACATGGGGATTGGTACAAGAATAATGAACATGAAGTACAACTGATCACTGGAACATCTGCACTGCGGAAAGCTGAGAAGACAAGACGTGATGGGGAACCCAACGGGTGCGGAGCACGTTCCACCCAACCATGTGAATTACAAGTAACTCACCCCCCGTGCTCAGAGGTGACGAGGAAGTGAACCCGACCATGAATGTCAAACCGACTCAACCACATGATACAAAACAAGTACAACTCATAGCTTACAATGAACAACCATCAACTTTCACAAATCACATGACAAGATAAAACCAAGAACTCATCACGATAACACGATGTACTATCACTTAACAATCATGAATCAATTCACAAGAATTCAAGGAAACATCACAAAGAGATAACATCCAGAGGCAACAACACAAAGCAACGAGGGTGTCAAGTGGAGAGTGTCATCGCATAGCTCTCATGGGATTTCCTGGCCCTTCCTCCAACTGAGGCGCCGGCACCCATCTACAGATATCCTGGCCCTTCCTCCTAACTGAGGCGCCGACCATAGGGTAGCTAATGCGGAGCCAATAGTCTCTCGTGAAGACAAGACTATGACTATGCCGACCACGGCCTTCTCAGTCTATCACTAGTCTAAGGTAGCCCTAATGCATAGCCGAGGAATCCAATGTTTTATTATCTTGTATTTTTAAACTACCCAACCCCCTAAATCTATTGTTTAGGTTATCACTTGTTTACTACTCTTCGTGGGTTATCCTGGCCCTTCCTCATCCGAGGCGCCGGCGCCCACGAAGAGCCACTCTCCCACCTATGACCCCTAACAAATCTTAAATCGGCAAGGGTTGAACTAAATCATATAAAACATAGAACTCGAATCCACACACGCGAGGTAATACTCCTCTCGCGACAACCCATAACAAACTATCACAGAAACACGTTCAACCCTTCCAAGCATAAATCATTAAACTTCAACACCAAAGGTATAAAATAAGATGAAGCAGCTCCAAACTACACATGCCTCGGAACAAGGGTTACAAGACCATAGGGTTCCCACAAAGACATCACTAAATGACCACCATAATGGAAATGAAAACTAACAATACAATATTACAAGACTGCACCAACTTAATGTAATTCACTCCCAATCAAACAATAAAATTAATTCCACCCATTTTGCAAATCGTTACAAAAAAGAAAATAAACAAGATTCTCACTTTTAAATCAAATACAACTAACTCAATCTAATCCGTATACAATACAAAATATGGCCAATTAACTGTTTATATTATCTATTCAACATAACGATTGATAAAATAATGCCTTCTTAACATAAAAATCTCTATATATAAATATTATTTAACATTCAAATAAAATACAACATTATCTTTTTTAAACTATAATAAAGAATATTAAATAAAATAATTATACTTGCATTCTTAAAAAAAAATAATAAATTAACGTTAAAATTAAATAACCTTAATCCCATTTTAAAATAATTAATATTAAATAAAATGATTTCAATTCCACATTTATTTATATATATATAT
>VDFB02172044.1:0-26604 GCA_007258455.2 Sequoia sempervirens
TATATATATATGTATATATATATACATATATATATATATAGATACATATATATATATATATACATATATATATATATATATGTATATATATGTGTGTGTGTGTGTTTATGTATGTTTAAATATATATAATCTAATATAATGTATTGTAAAGTAACAACATTCTGTTTGTAATATAAACATATACATATATAATGCATGTATATATATATATATATATTAATTATGGTTTTAGAAAAAGAATATCTCTTCCATTATAATTAGTTGATTATGTAAATAAGTGAGATGGGTAATTAGTAGGGAAATTGATTTGCGTATAGTTAGGTGATTGGAGAGTTGAATTAGAATACCTTATGTGAATTAAAGAATGTTGATTGCTTTTATAATTATTTATTAAGGGAAATTGTAAACTCTTTATGTAATTAATTATTTAGCATATTTGTTATTGTGGTATATGACCCTTTAAGGGGAATATGTGGATAATGGTTGAAGAGTGATATGAATGTAAAAGAAATGTATTTTGTGGTTGAACAATGGGATTGGTTTTTTGTATTGAGATTTATGCTGGTTATTATAAAATGGGATGTATTGTTGTTTGATTATTAGCATTGAATATAGTGCTTGAGTAGTGAAATGAATGTGATTTTGAGTTATTGTTTGTTATGGGAGTCATTTATGTGAAGTTTTGTGGTAGGCTTCCAAAGGTTAGAGAGGAGTTTGGTTTTACTTGCATGAGTTTGGATGGGGTGTCGGGATCAAGTGAGGCTGCCAGGACAACCCAGGATGGGGGTCGAGGCCTAGGAAGATCCACCAGGACAACCCATATCAAGCCATGAGTGTTTGCATGAGTTTTGTGCTATTCACATGGAAGTGGTTGGTATTTTTTTGAGATTGTGAATTGTGTTCAAGAGGGTCTCTACCCTTGCATTGTTGACTTATCATTATGGTTGTGATTTGTGAGCAAGAGGGCCCATGTCTTACTCTAGATATGTGTTTCTTGTGGTTTCGTTTAGTGTGCAAGATGGCTTTACCCTGTTTGATGAATTGGGTCTTCTAGTTGCAAGTAGGGGGGGTGGCTCTCAATGGGGGTCAAATCCCAAAGTGGTGACTTGGACAACCCATTGGGAGTTTCTTAATCTAGTGATAACCTAAATAATGAATTGGGGGGATGCGTAATTTTCACATAAATAAGATAACATAGTCCTCACCCATGCCTGTAGTGCTTGTTTAGGCTAAGGATTGGGTGAGAAGGCCTGGTTGACAAGGTAAACTTGTCCTCATGAAAGGATTGTTGGCTTTGCATGTGTCACCCTATGGGGCTAGGTCCTAGTATGGGGTCGGGTCCTAGTGAGAGGAATGTCAGACAACCATAGATGTGGGCCAGATCCTAGTGAGAGGAATGTCAGATAACCCATGCCTGTACCATGCGATGACACTCTTCCCTACTGCAGTCTAGCATTGCCTAGTCTTGTGTTCCCCATGTCGTTTTATGTGCCACTGGAAGCAGTGTCACTATTATTGATATTTTGTTATACTTTGTATGTTGGGGTCATGTTAGCCTTTATGTTGTGCTATTGTTCTTCTTGATTGTTTTGTGGTGGTACCTTATTGTTATCTCCTAACATGGGGGGTGGACCTTAGGGTTCCACATGGTCAGGTGGAACGTGCTATGCACTCCATTGGGTTCCCAGTTGATGTTCATGAGCATGGATGATGTACCTTATGTGGAGATTCCAGATCTTATGCCAGACTTGAGATAGTATTGATGTTATGTAATCATTTATGTTGTATGTTATCTTGTATCTAATGTATCCTTCTTGGTGCATGTTGGGAAGTATTGTTGTAATTATGTAATCATGAAATGATGCAACTTTATGTAATAAAAGCTATGTATGTACTCCTTGGGTTTAACGTTTGATAATTTATGATTATTTATTTAATATGATGTATGAACATATGATGTTCATTTCCTTAATACAACGGATTTATAATTAACTTTTGAGGGTTGGTTAATTTTAGATGTTGGATTAGAGCATGTTAGGAATGTATGCACGTAATGTTATCATGATACCCTAAAGGAAACAGTAATAGCATATGTACGTTTAGTTTATTCTATATTAGTTGATAGTATGATCTATATGTTGTTTCACTTTAAAAAAAATAAAATTGTGTCATAATTGCTACTTAGATGTGTTGTCCTTTGGGGTTTCGTGGCGGGGCGTTACACATGGTATTAGAGCCCAAGTTCTAACACTGGGTACTCTGGATATATATGTGAGCCCATTATATTGTCCTAATTGTGTGGACTCTTGAGATTATGACTTCCTCTTTTGTCATCCTCACCTTGCAACCTGAAATTTGTCCCTTGGTGATGTTGGTCCAATAGTGCAAAAAACTAATGGAAAGGATAGAACCCTCGTTGTAGTGTGCAATGCACCGATATTATTTGTATTGGGGATGCATTATGGACCCTTGTGTATAGCCTTGTGATGTGACTCCTGGTGATGTGGATTTGTGTATGTATGTGAAGAATGTGTGCTAAATCTAGAATTTTATGCTTATGAAGTGATAAATGGTGTTTACATGCATCTAAAAAGGTAAGAAATCGTGGTCTTGTGTTGAATATGTCATGAGATTTTATGTTGAATAATGAATAAAGTGGAACATCTTGTCTGAAAATGATGGATATTTAATGGAAAATGTGTGCCTTGACTGCATAATTATGCAGTGTTTTGTGAAAATGTGACATTCGGATGTAGCAAATTAGCTTGGTGTATTACACGACATTAAAAGCATTGATATGATCAGCATGTAATTACTCTATCATGTAGTGGATAATTTACGAGTTGTTTTTTTACTGAGTGATGTTTTCAAATGTGTCTTGGTGAAAGGGACAGTGTCATATTACTCGTTCACGAGTACCTTGCTACGCTGTGAATTCCTTACACGTTGTGCATGATTGTATGATTATATATATATGTTTGATCATTTTGTTTGCTGCAGGATGCAGGTACCAGGCATCAACTCCACCTGAATTAACATGTCTGAGCATGCCTCAAAACCAATGGAATAGTTGATTCAAAGAAAACATAAGATCCCCTACCCTAGCCATCATCCTCAAAGAGGATGAGTATCCAGGTCAATACCCTATCAATTCCATAGTCAGTCTATGTCATTTGAAGTTCTCCTTTTACTCTGGTTGGTGGTGAGGTGATTGTTTGACATTTGATTTGCTTGATAATTGATGTTGCTTGTATTTATGTATGTCTTATTCTAACCTTGTGACTTCCAGGAGTAAGTCGAATTTTAGGGGGGGAGGATCTAATGCCCCTCTGTGATTCACCCTGTTGGTCAGTTGGTCCGTCAGTATTGTTGTGGCTTCACTTGGTGGATGGGTATTGCTTGGTATTTTTGTAATTATAAACAAATTCTTTTATACTATTAGAAGTTATAATAAAATAAATAAGGTATGGTTAAAATTATAAAAATAATAATAAAGAGGTAGTTGTCGGTAGTAGATAAATAAAATAAAATAATTAAATTAAAGAAGGGAGTGAATGCAGTAATGGATTGGGAGTGGTGAATAAATTAGTTAGATTGCTAAAAGAAAGGGGGCTTTTGCAGATTTTTAGGAAAACTAATCTTGTTTGCCTCTTCCCATGAATCTTCTTGTTCTTGGAGGCTCTTCTCTGGTTTTGGGGGAAGTTTTGAAATGGGGTTTCTGCGGTGATTGTTGAATCTTTGAAGAAGCTGAAGCTGCAAATTGAGGAGCTTGATCTCGGCATCAATCTTCAGCTACACTACTCATTCAAACCAGGTTCCATTGTTGTTCTCAATTTTAATTTGGTAGAAAATAAAAATAGAGTGAATGAGTTGTTTGAAGCAAAACAATTTCTTGATAATTTCTGAGTTGTGCAATTTAATAAAGGAATTTCATTTTTCTGAGGATCTTCTAGCCCTTTACAGTAAATTGTTTGAGCATTTCCTGCAAGTTTTGGCATCATGTAGATTCGATTTATGGCCTCTTCAATTCAATTTCGCTACTCAGTGACGCCTTTGAGTCGTGTTACCGTGTAATTACTCTTGAAGTTTCTGATCATTACGATTTTGTTTCTTGATGTTGACTGTATTTTAATAGATATTGTATCTTTAATTCTTGCACCATGCTTTTGTTTTTGGAAGGCTATTATATTTTGTACTTGTGGTATTCAAATTTCATTTGATAATCATTTTTTGTAACCTGTTGTGTGTGGTAATCAATGTTTGTTTTTGGAAGAACATACTGCATTTTCCTTCCTTGTGTCTGCATTGTTATTGGGTAAGCCATGTCGATTATAGGGTTTGTGACTTTATTTGATAGGCCTCTCTGAGATCATTGTTACCATTTGCTATTTTCTTTGTTTTATATTGGATATTTTAGAATCCATTAAATGGATAAACTTAGGCTTGCGAGTAAACCCAGTTCCCTACGTTGGATGGAGGTATTGTTTAAGCTAGGTCTGAGTGTATCGTATGGTCTCCAAATTATTTCAATGCACTTATTTTAGATTTGGTATCACGCTTTATAATAATGAATATACTTTCTACTTGATAATTTGATTAAACCTTATGTATTGCATTGAATATGCCTTGTTGTAGGCATTCAATATTCAAAGGAAACAACTAATTTATATTGACAGTTGATATTATTGCGATTTTGATATATGAAACTTGCTTGGCTTTCTAATATGGTTCATTTGTTGAAGTTGTATCTTGGTTTGGGTAGTCGAATCATCCTTTGTGAATAGCACTCAAATTAGCCACTGTTTTGCATTCATTAATGCTTGTCTTTCATTCTCTGTAGGTGCATTTTTCTCGATATAGACTGAAAATCGATTTGCATGTAATTGCATGTTGTTAAACTCATTGTTTTTTGTGTGTTTATTTTTTCCTTCTTTGTGATCACTCAATGTGAATAATTCAAGGCATGTGTAGGTCTGTTTTGGCGTATGATGTGGCACTTTGTCGTTTCTCTCTCTATATTTCAAATGAGTTTAGATGGGTATGTCTTGAGATCATGGAAAAAATAGGCCCTTAAGTGGTGAAAAATTTAGAAAAATAAGAGTTAGGCAACTTGACATAAAAATTTGAATAAGTTATCTATATTATTTCAAAAATATGTAAGAATAGAGTTTGTAGAAAATTGAATGTAGTTTCTAAAATACTAGGTTTATTTAAAAATAAATAAAATCTATTTGGTGAAAATTTGAAATTTCAATGCAGTAGTACTTAAATTTCAGGGAAAAAATAAGAAGTAGGTGTCTGTCTAACCACCCTAACCACAATAAAATGATAATATTTTTCTATAATATTTTAGATATAAGTATAGGACTCATGTCGGGATGTGATGCATATTTTTTTGTAATTTTTTTCCAAGTTAATAATTAATTATGAATTTTTTATTACAACTTTTAGAAAATAAAAAGCTTCGTGTAGACACGCAGCGATTCGAGCATGAAATTTAATTTTTCTTTTTAATCCTATAGTATGTGAAGCATAGAATGTGTATATGTTTTGGATTCAAAATATGATACGTTCAAAGTTATAGATGTTTTTCAATCAGCCTATATCGTCCCGAGGGACTTTTTAATTAAATAATTTTTTAATAAATGAATAATAATTATTTATTAAATTCCAATTAAATCATAATTTATATTTTTTGGAAAGCTGAGAATCTCCTCTAAAGAAACCCTTTTGAACTTCATTGTTTAGATTGAAAAAAGTCGATGGAAATACATACCCTACAAATATTGCCACTTTTTGGCACACCATGATCTGCATGCAGGAATATCGTTTGTGGTAAATAACTTAGTTTCGGTGTGTGCTTTGAAATACATACAATCTTAGTTCTTACTGCGGTTTTATCAATACTATACACTTTCTGTAATGAGTTAATCTGGAAATATCCATAACATATGTTGTATGTAATGGATTTGTCTTGCTTTGTGTTTCATTTCAATAAGCATATTATATGCTTTGTAATCAAAGTTATTTTTTATGCGTATGCATCTCCATATATTTGATGAATATAACTGAAGTTAGCATTCGAATTGGATACATATAAAAAATATATATATGTATATATATGTGTATATATACACATACACACACACACACATATATATATACATATATATGTATATAAATATACATATATATATATATATATATGTATATATATGCATATAATAATAATGTGTATGTATGTATGTATATATAATAATGGCTTATACTAAAATAATATATATATATGTATATATATATGTTTATGTATGTGTAAATATATATAATCTGATATAATGTATTGTAAAGTCAACATATATATATATATATTATGGTTTTAGAAAAACAATATCTCTTCCATTATAATTAGTTGATTATGTAAATAAGTGAGATGGGTAATTATTAGGGAAATTGATTTGCTTATAGTTAGGTGATTTGAGAATTGAATTAGAATACCTTATGTGAATTAAAGAATGTTGATTGCTTTTATAATTATTTATTAAAGTAAATTGTAAACTCTTTATGTAATTGATTGTTTAGCATATTTGTTATTGTGGTATATGACCCTTTAAGGGGAATATGTGGATAATGGTTGAAGAGTGATTTTAATGTAAAAGCAATGTATTTTGTGGTTGAACAATGGGATTGGTTGTTTGTATTGAGTTTTATGCTGGTTATTATAAAATGGGATGTATTGTTGTTAGATTATTAGCATTGAATATGGTGCTTGAGTAGTGAAATGAATGTGATTTTGAGTTATTATTCGTTATGGGAGTCATTTATGTGAAGTTTTATGGTAGGCTTCCAGAGGTTAGATCGGGGAGTTTGGTTTTACTTGCATGAGTTTGGATGGGGGCCGAGGATTAGCTGAGGCTGCCAAGACAACCCAGGATGGGGGTCGGGGCCTAGGAAGATCCGCCAGGACAACCCATATCAAGCCATGAGTGTTTGCGTGTTTTGTATTGTTCACATGGAAGCAGTTGGTATTTTTTTGAGATTGTGAATTGTGTTCAAGAGGGTCTCTATCCTTGCACTTTTGACTTATCATTATGGTTGTGATTTGTGAGCAAGAGAGCCCATGTCTTGCTCTGGTTATGTGTTTCTTGTGATTTCATTTAGTGTGGAAGATGGCTTTACCATGTTTGATGAATTGGGTCTTCTAGTTGCAAGTAAGGGGAGTTGCTCTCAATGGGGGCCAAATCCCAAAGTGGTGACTTGGACAACCAATTGGGAGTTTATTAATCTAGTGATAACCTAAATAATGAATCAGGGGGGATGGGTAATTTTCACATAACTAAGATAACAAAGTCCTCACCCATGCCTGTAGTGCTTGTTTAGACTAAGGATTGGGTGAGAAGGCCTAGTTGGCAAGGTCAACTTCCTTTTCCTCACAAAAGGATTGTTGGCTCCACATGTGTCACCCTATGCGGTCGGGTCCTAGTGAGAGGAATGTCAGACAACCATAGATGGGGGTCTAGTCCTAGTGAAAGGAATGTCAGACAACCCATGCATGTACCATGTGATGAAACTCTTCCCTACTGTAGTCTAGCATTCCCTATTCTTGTGTTCCATGTGTTTTTTGTGTGCCTTTAGAAGTGGTGTCACTGTTATTGATATTTTGTTGTACTTTGTATGTTGGGGTCATGTTATCCTTTGTGTCGTGCTTTTATTCTTCTTGTCTGTTTTGTTGTGGGACCTTATTGTTGTGATGTAGATCAAGGAGTAAAACCTTAAACAATCACAACTTAATCAAATTCAATCAATCTTTCTGCCCTTAAAACTCTGACTTAGCAACTTTTCTCAATTTCATCCTAGTTCCCTTGTAGCATGGAAAATAGTGAATTTTCTCCACAACTTCCAAAATATATTCCAGACCCGCAAAATAATGGGCTTTTCAGACACCCATTATGCTCTACTTTAACATATATCAAAAGTCTATAGGGTCACTTTGGACCATCAACCCCAAATCCCTGCTGCTACGCTGCCCCTTAAGCCAATTAGGCCAGTTTTCCAAAGCAACTCTGTAAAATCCTTCACCTAAACCTTCAAACTCTATTACAATACTCCCAACAGGTCTCAAATGGCTAGAATCAATAATTTTTAGAAAAAAGAAACACCCACAAGATCATCAAACCATCAAACCCTTACCTAAGCCCATTTAGGCTTGCCACACAAGAGGGTTTACTGAAACTCCACACTCTAGGCCTCTACTCTGCTAGCCATACCTTAAAACACTTTAAATATAGTCTACACATGCTTATTCCACCATTACATGACCAATTCCAAAGACTTTTATACAAACCCTAGCATCTAACCATCAAATTAAGCCAAAAACTCATGAATCATCATCTAGGGAAGCAATCAAATTTCATCAAACCACCTCCCCTACTCTTAGAAACCACAAATAACATCAAAATTCTCCTAATTATGCCATTCCACCAAGCTGTTACAAATTTCACCAAGTGGAATGGCTTAATTTTCCATTTTACCCTATCAAAACCTTAAATTCTGAGTTTTCTGGCCGCCTACAGTAAATTGCTCACCAAATCCTTGAAACTTGATGAAATCCAATCACACAAAAGAAAAAGCATTCTTAACACATTTTTCTATCCAATTCAAAGCACCTTTGATAAAAAATCCTTAGTAGGGACCCGTGCAGAGGTCTACAACAACAAATTACCAGTAAATTGCAAGGAAAACGGTGATTTCTTATTGATTCCAATCAAAATATGAACACCAAAACCTGCCTTCGATGCATCCACCATGTATTTAAAACTCACACAACCAAAATCAACTAAAACAACTGACCAAAACTAACTTTTTAGTTACTTGACCGTTGGGCTTCCTAAATCTTGCTATTTTGCCCATGAGAACTTTTTACAAGATTTACAAATTTTGACTTGTACCCAACCGACCCAACATAGACTCAATACATTAGAATAGGTCTATTATGACCTTATTTCATGAAAAATGACTCAAACACCCCTAAAACCTATTACATGACCATATAATTTACAAGATTTTAACATGGTGCCCCTACAAAATACACACGGCTAGAAAAAGATCTCAAGTCCCTTGAGGACTATAGTACATCAAACCATGTTGTATCTTACCATTCAAAGATCTCCATGTTGCATCTCCATCTGGTGACCCCTTCCAATGAGTCAAAAATTGAAAACATGCATTGTCTCTTGCTTTAGACTTGTTCCTTCCTTGAAGTTGTTGTCCTCCACTTGATGAATGTTCCTTAATTTCCCTTTCATCGAGTAATGTTATCATAACTACCCCTATACCTACAACCAAGCTTCTTCCACTCTTGAATTGATTTTTATTCCTTTTCAGTCCTTTTATTTGCTCAAATTTTCTTGCTTTCCTTTGAATTTTGTCCTTGAGTTCTTCACCACTATTTTCCTTGATCTCTTCTTTCAGATTCTCTGCCCCTAAGACCTTTGTACCATCAGATTTACAAACCTTTATCTTGACATAATTTAACTTCCCACTATCCTCCTTTGAAACCAAGGAACAAAGCAATGTTCCAATCATGATCTTATCATGCCAATCTTGCATTTCCACAATAAATTCATCCTTGACCTTCTCTTTATCTGGTTTTGTCACCAACTCATCATCTTTTCTTCCCATCATTGAATCATTCTTCAAACTTATTGTCTTAGCATCATCTTCTTTTGTAGTGGTTGCACACTCTTCATGTTTTCCTTCCTCATGCCTTATAAACTCCTTCTTTCCTAACTTGATCACCTTAGCTACCTTTCCCTATCCTTTATCATCCTCTACCAGAGGATTTAATGTAAAAGTGGTTCCATCCTTTTCAATGGCATAAGTATTGTGTCTACCATCATAAATTGCATTCCTATCAAACTGCCATGGTCTTCCAAGCAACAAATGGCAACACATCACATAATATCCTATCCTTGTATGATCCACCTATACTGAATTCAACCCAAGCTTGCTCACTCACCAAAACAGATTGGCTTTCATTCAACCAAGACACTTTATAGGGTGTTTAGTGAGGTATCTTTTCTAACTTCAGTTTATCAACCATTTCTATTAACACCATATTATCAATGCTCCCTGAATCTATGCCAACTTTACATACCTTTCCTCTGCACTTGTAGGTGGTCTTGAAAAGTGGTCTCCTTTGTGTTGATTCTTTCTCCTTGGATGATTTGAGGAGTGTTCTTCTCACCATCAATGATTCCCCAACTTCTAGAGTAGCAAGTTGATTAGGAGAATGAACGCTTTCACAATCTTCCTCTTGCACCAATTGTATTCTTTTATCACCACCACTTGAAGTATAACCTTGTTTATCTGGACACTTCCATGCTTGATGCCCAAATTGATTGCAATGGTAACACCTTCCTGAAAATGAACTTGAACCTCTACCTTGTCCAAATCTTCCTCTAAAACCTCTAAAGCCACCTCTTTGATCATCAACTTGGTCTTTATTTTTTCTTGCATCTTCTTGGTCTTCATAAGTCTTCCTTGTACCTCTTCCTCTACTAGTGTTGCCTCTACCTCTTCCCTTTCTTTCTTTCCTTCTTTTCAATTTCTCTTCTGCCCTAGTAGCCAACTGAAAACATTTTTCAACTATCCTAGGCGTAGCCAAACTCAATTTATCTTGAATTTGAAATCTTAATCCACACATATACCTTTCTATTTTCCCATTTTCATCTTCAACATGACCAAATCTAATACTTAATTTGTGAAATTATTTAGTGTAGGCCATAACATCTTTATCCTTCTGCTTTAAACTTTGCAACTTATTAAAAGCTTGTATATCATGATCACCTGGCAAAAATTGGCTCTTGATCTTTGACACCATCCTATCCCATGAACTGATTTTTCTTTTCCTTTCTTCACTCTTTCCTCTTGAACATAATTCCACCATGTCAAAGTAGGACCTTTCAACTTAGTTTTGCAAACTTTACCTTCTAAGAATCAGCTACCTCCTTGTACTCAAAGTAATTATCCAGTGCATCTATCCAATCCAATACCTCTTTAGCATCCAACTTTCTATTATACATTGACACATCTATTTTCTCACCAAAAGCATTTCCTCTAACAGCCTTGAGCATTTTCACCATCCTTCTCTCATCAGGGTCTGAATCATCACCTTGGACTCTTCCACTTCCTCTCGGTCACTTTCCTCTTCTTTGATTTGTCTCCCATGCTATAAATTTGGCTAACAGTGCTTCTTGAGATTCCTTCAACAACTTGATTTCCCTACCAAGGACTCCACTTCCTTTACGAGGCATCTTGATCCTTTAAATTACAACTTTCCTTTACTCAAACTTCAACTTTTCTCCTTCAAAAGACCTAATAACTATGCTCTGATACCAATTGATGCAGAGTAGGGAGGAAAACCTTAAAAAATCACAATTTAATCAAATTCAATCAATCTTTCTACCCTCAAAACTCTGACTTAGCAATTTTTCACAATTTCATCATATTTCCCTTGTAGCATGGCAAATAGTGAAATTTCTCCAAAACTTCCAAAAGACATTCCAGACCCACAAAAGAATGGGATTTTTAGGCACCCATTATGCTCTACTATAACATATGTCAAAATTATATAGGGTCACTTTGGACCATCAACCCCAAATCCCTACTGCTACGCTGCCCCTTAAGCCAATTAGGCCACTTTTCCAAAGCAACTCTATAAAATCCTTCACCCAAACCTCCAAACCCTATTCCAATACTCTCAACAGGACTCAAATGGCTAGAATGAACAATTTTTAGAAAAAAGAAACACCCACGAAATCATCAAACCATCAAACCCTTACCTAAGCCCATTTAGGCTTGCCACACAAGAGGGTTTATTGAAACTCCACACTCCAGGCCTCTACTATGCTAACCAAACCTTCAAACACTTCAAATATAGTTTGAACATGCTTATTCCACCATTACATGACCAATTCCAAAGACTTTTATACAAACCCTAGCATCTAGCCATCAAATTAAGCCAAAAACTCATGAATCATCAACTAGGGCAGCAATCAAATTCCATCAAACCACCTCCCCTGCTCTTATAAACCACCAAGAACATCAACCTACTCCTAATTATTCCATTCCACCAAGCTGTTACAAATTCCACCTAGTGGAATGGCTTAATTTTCCATTTTACCCAATCAAAACCTTAAATTCTAAGTTTTTTGGCTGCCTACAGTAAATTACTCACCAAATCCTTGAAACTTGATGAAATCCAATCACACAAAATCCAAAACATTATTAACACATATCTCTATCCAATCCAAAGCAGGTCTATGATCAAAAATCCTTAGTACAGACCCGTACAGAGGTCTGTAACAGCAAATTACCAGTAAATTACAAAGAAAACATTGATTTCTTATTGATTCCAATCAAAATATGAACACTAGAACCTTCCTTCGACCCATCCACCATGTATTTAAACCTCACACAACTAAAATCAACTAACACAACTGACCAAAACTAACTTTTGAGTTACTCAACCATTGGGCTTCCTAAATCTTGCATTTTTGCAAATTTTTCCCATGACAATTTTTTACAAGATTTACAAATTTTGACTTCTTGTACCCAGGTGATCCCACAATAGTGGTTTACAATTTTTGGCCAAACTAGACACTGATTTTTTTTTTAACTAAATCTTCACATTCAAGCACCTATAGCGGTTAAACCGTGAGGAATTTGAAGATGATGCAAACTAGAGTCTTGTCACATTTTGTCTGTAGATTCTAAAAAAAATTCAAATTTTTGGAATCAGATTGCACTTCTTTTTCCATCTCCCACGAAAATTGGTTTTCAAAAACAACATTTTTAAAAGTGGCCTGCGTATAATGCATAACTTTTTTTCCTTGAAAGAAAAAATTCTAATTCTTTCAAATTTAGATTTGTAACTCCGATATATAGTGCTTCCACTTGGTTAGATAGTTTTTTATTGAATATTTTTTCTTTAATCAAGTTTCAAAGTCAAATCAATTAAAATTCAGACATAACGTGACCGTATAACGCATAAATTTTACTTTATGTATCAAATTTTTTTATTTATTTTTTGTTGGATCAAGGACTCCAATATCTGGTGCACTCATATTTTAATTTTTTTTTTTTATAATCTTCTATTTTTCCACATGTGCAGAACAGAGAGTTTTGTTTTCGGTGAAAACCTATATTTAATAAAACTTATAAAAAAAATAGATAATATAATCAAAACATATTAAAATTATATTCGTTGGATAGCTCACTTTGAGGGAAACCTAATACCAGTTGGGTTTTTGAGATCTCCTCCATTTTCATTCTCAAATCGAGCTTTGAGGTGCAAAATTCTAAGCAATTTCGGTGCCTGAAAGGATGTGGGTGAAAATAAGTGGGTTTGGTCGAACAAAAAAATAATGTTCGGTCGAACCCCCTCTATTAAAAATTAATTTTTAATATTAATATAAATATAAATGATATTCTTTTTAAATTATGACTTGAGAGAGAGATATGGAGGGAGTGGGAGAGAAAGGGAGAGTGGGGGTAGGAGGGAGATACTTGGGAGAGAGAGAGGGGTGGGAGATAAAGGTAGAAATTTATAGGGTTTAGGGTTTAGGGTTTAGGGTTAAGGTGGGGGAGAGAGAGGTGTAGGAGGGAGAGACTTGAGAGAGAGAAGGGGGTGGAAGAGATATAAAGGGTAGGGGTCTAGGGTTGAAGGGTTAAGGGTAGAGGCTCTAAGAGGGAGAATGGGTAGGAGGAGAGACTTGAGAGAGAGGGGGGTGGGAGAGAGATAAAGGGTAGAGTGGTGGTTTAGGGTTTGAGGTTAAGGGTAGAGGGAGAGGGGGAGAGGGTAGGAGGAGAGACTTGAGGCAGAGAGGGAGTGGGAGGGATGAGGTGAGGGGTGTACAAGGTTTATGGTTTAAGGGTTAAGGGTGGGGAGAGAGGAGGGTAGGGAGAGACTTGAGAGAGAGTTGAAGAGATAAAGGTAGGGTTTAAGGTTTTAGGGTAGAGGAGAGAGGAGAGGGGTGGGAGGGAATAATTGAGAGAGAGAGGGAGGGTGGGGAGAGAGATAAAAGGAGTGAGGGTGTACAAGGGTTTAGGTTTAAGGTTAAGGGTGGGGAGAGGAGGGGTAGGAGAGATGCTTGAGAGAGAGAGGAAATTGAGAGAGAGATAAAGAGGTGAGGTTTAGGGTTTTAGGGTGGAGGGAGAGAGAGAGGGTGGGAGGGAGACTTGAGAGAGAGGGGGTGGAGAGAGATAAAGGGTAGGGGTGTACAAGGTTTTAGGGTTTAGGGTTGAGGAGGAGGGAGAGGAGAGGGTAGGAGGCTTGGGAGAGAGTGGGAGGAGATGCAGGTTTAAGGGTTTGGGGTAGAGGGGAGAGAGGGAGAGGGGGTGGGAGGGAGAGACTTGAGAGAGAGTGGGGGGGTGGAGTGGGAGAGAGATAAAGGGTAGGGTTTAAGGGTTGAGGGTAGAGGAGCTCGAGAGGGAGAGTGGGTAGGAGGGAGAAAATTTCAAGAGAGAGATGGGGGGAGTGGGAGAGAGATAGAGGTAGGAGTAAAAAGGTTTAGGGTTTAAAGGTTGGTGAGGGAGAGGGAGGGGTAGGAGGAGACTTGAGAGGGGGGTAGGAAGAGATAAAGGGTGGGGGTGTACAGGTTTGGTTTAAGGGTTAAGGGTGGGGGAGAGGGAGAGGGGTAGGAGGAGAAACTTGAGGAGAGAGAGGGGTGGGAGAGATAAAGGGTATGTTTAAGGTTAAAGGGGTAAGAGGAGCTCGCGGTGGAGGAGACTTTCAGAGGGGAGTAGGAGAGATAGAGGTAGGGGGTACAAGGGTTTAGGGTTATAGGGTTAAGGGTTTAAGGTTAGCATTGATTTATGTTTTATATATGTGTACAATAATTTTATAATTAGATAATACTTAATTTTAAAATTTACATAGTTTCCCATGGAACCCGTCAACTATGGAAAAAGGAAAAAAAAAAAAAAATCCCTTCCTCATCTCAATTGTAAACCACTATTGTGGTTTGACCCACCCAACCGACCCAACATAGACTCAATACATTAGAAGATGGTCTATTATGACCTTATTTTATGACAAATGACTCAAACACCCCTAAAACCTATCACATGACCATATTTACAAGATTTTAACATGGTCCCCCTGTACCATGTTATCTCCTAGCAAGGGGAGTGGACATTAGGATTCCACATGGTCGGGTGGAACGCGCTATACACTCCAGTGGGTTCCTAGTTGATGTCCGTGAGCATGGATGATGTACCTTATGTGGAGATTCCAGATCTTTTTCCAAACTTGAGATAGTATTGATGTTACATAATCATTTTAGTTGTATCTTATCTTGCATCTTATGTATCCTTCGCGTTGTATGTTGGGAAGTATTGTTGTAATTATGTAATCATGAAATGATGCACCTTTATATAATAAAAGCTATGTATGTACTCCTTGGGTTTAACGTTTGATCATTGATGGTTATTTATTTAATATGATGTATGAACATATGATGTTCATTTCCTTAATACAACTGATTTATAATTAACTTTTGAGGGTTGGTTAATTTTAGATGTTGGATTAGAGCTGTGCGAACCCCAACCTTGGTACCTGCAAAATAACAAGAATAAACAAGTTAGACAAGAGATTGCAAGCCAAAAAAAGGATTCCCCATGAAATCAATTTACAACTTCAAACTAGGAAAGAAAATAACAATGAAACAAAGAAAACAAAGATTAAATCCTAATTAGATGTGCAAACTCATGATCCCATGGGGGAATTGGTGCCAATTTGATGTGAAAATTGGCCCTTTCCCAAATCCTATGATGCGAGCTTGATATGTTGAAGATGATTGATCCACTTTGTTGGTGAAGAATGAGAACTCCAAGCCAAAATCTGCAAAAAACCTAGCTATGACTCAATGATAATGGATGAAATTCAAGAGATATTTGAGCATAGTAACTTTGCCTAGATTGTGGATGATGAAATGAGGATATGAGCTCTTTATTTATAAAATTCCAAGATGGATGAATGTCCAAATTTGAGCAATGTGGGACTAACATTCATCCAATGGTATGATGCCACTTGTCAAGCTATGAATGGATGAGGATGTGCAAGATTTGGGGTTTGTGCCAATAAATGCATAATTTTGAATTTCAAATTTGTTGAAATGACATGTAAAGGGGAAGGAAAATGCAATAAATGCTTGGCTCAAGGAAAAGGACATGTAAGATGAATTTATTGCCTTGTTGGATGTACATGTTGACTTGGAATTTTTGAATTCAAATTGAGAGAATATTCCAAAAGATGCCTTGTGAGGAAAATAGAGATTTAATAAATGAATTAAATCTATTTTCATGTGCAACTTGCATTATCTAGAGGATGGGACATGAGATGGGATTAAATTAATCAAGGATTAATTAATTTAATTAGAGAGGTTAGATGATGTGACCTATTTGACTCAAATTTATGGATTTATTTAAATCAAATAAGAGAGGAATATGATAAGAGGCTAATTAAATAAGGATTTTGATTTATTTCATTAAAGAGATGGTGTTAGATTAAATCAAATAAGGTTTCAATATATTTAATTTAATGGATAGACTTTAGACATTTAATCAAATAAATTGATTATTTAATTAAATAGGGATAATTAGATCAGATGAATTGATTTAATTAACAAAAGAGAGTGACTTAATTAGACAAAATGATTTATTTAATTAAGGGATGAAAGTTGATGAATTTAATCAGATAAGGAGATTTGATTAAATGGTTAGACCGAGGGATGATTCAGGAAGAAACAATGTTAGTAAGTCAAGATCAGATGCACAATGTCAATTAGTATATTTTACATGTCTACATTTTTCCCCTCTTTGAAACAATGCACTCGTTGCGTTGGTTCAAAGGATAAACGATCGCAACCAAAGACAAAAAAAATTGATATTTTTAAAAACCTGCCCCACTACTGCATGGCGAGAGAAAACATGCCATTATAATGCCCCCTCGAGAGATCGGATGAAGATTTTAATTTTTTGGGTGATCTCGCGAAAAAAGATGACAAAGTACTCGATAGGTCTGAAAAGGCTCCGGGAGGCCAAAAACGTGTCTAAATGTAATAAAACAATGAAAAACAAGCCTCAACTGAACGAAAACAAGTTCGGGGGTCCAAAACCCTAGCAGGATGACCAAACAGGGTGGAAAAACCCTAATTTTTAGGCTTAAAAGGGGCCCGAGGGGTCACTTTCAAGTCATTTTCACACACCTCCGCTAGCAACTTTGAGATTTGAGCTCTGACTCTCTGGCGATATGGCGCAACAACAACTTCCCCTACACATCACTGATCAAGTTCGAATGTACTAGCGGCCACCTGGCATCGGGGCACCAATATGTGACCCTTACCCAAGCTTCGTCCTTTCATTTAATGCTTTAATTAATGCTTTAAAGGGGCGGCTCGCCTGCAGCGGGGCTATATAGCACCGCTCGGCATTCAAACTGCGTCGTGCAGTGCTATTTTGTGCCGCAGCGGTGCAGTTTAGAGTTTACAAACTCTGACACTGAGCTCGGGTTTGGCGGGCTGGTTTGAAAAAGTGCACCGCGACGTCGCCCATTTCAGAAAAACTGCGACGCTGGATGATAAAGTGCACTGCGGCGGTGCAGTTTTTCTCTTTTTGGGCTCTAGCGTCAGAGTTCGAGTAAAATCAAACTTTGACACCATCACAAACTGCGCCGCTGGGGAAGTTTTTGGAGTGACTGATCAGAAATTTTTCAAATTTTTTTAACACATTGACCTTCCTTGATGCAGGATGCGGTGAGGGAGCTCTACTCTCGGGAGCAAGTCCGCGAGATTTGGCTAATGATGCCCAGGGCCTAAACAGGGGACTATAGGATTATTTCGGGGGTTCTAGCGGGGTTGTGGCACGTTGCATACGCGGCGCTCGTGCGCACTCACCTAAGGATGTTGTCAGCGCTAGCAGAGAGGTGGCACAGCGAAACATCGTTGTTTCATCTCCCCACTATCGAGGCTACCGTCACTCTGGAGGACGTTTGGCGTATTCTACGATTGTCGATTCATGGCCGACAGGAGATTTTCGATATGGATGAGGGACGTGAGGCTTACTGTAGAATCCTCGCCACACGGGACATCATCTTCTGTGAGGGACAGATAGAGCTAAAGCGATACAGGTTCATAGCACCTCCCTATCGTTGGGCGATTGTAGCTATCATTTCAGGTCTTGTTTCCCCAGACAGATGAGGGCAATACTTCAGTCCCGGCTGGGGGTATTGCTGGGAGCAGATGGTCCGAGACAGGCTTGTTCGTTTCGCATGGGGGCCTGTTCTTCTAGCTTCACTTTACAGGGACCTACACGAGTACGTATACATGGATGGCAAAGTGTTGGGGGTTGGGGTGACTTTACTTCATGTCTGGGTGTGGGAGCACATTTTTGTGCTACATCCACATGTCGTTCCAATTTTGATGGGGGCAAACGATTCCCTCGTGGCACAATACAGAGGTGGTGTGTCCTTTACACACACCGGTGAGCATGGGATCCCCTATTGGAGGCGGGTCTTAGACGAGATGCTGGTTTTTACTTGGAGACCATACCTTGGCCGGCCTGGATGGGCCGACGATGTCGATCAGCTATTCAACTGCCGCCATGACCGGTATATGCAGGGGCGAGAGCATACCATGATCAAGAGGTACCTACTCGGGCGTGTATAGTGTCAGTTCAGAGTGCTGCAGGATCAGTCTGATGACAACTATGTAGCTGTCTTTGCTCGCAGCATGACATAGGTGTCATGGGCACAATACATTCCTACCTCAAAGGCAGTCGGCAGTTTTAGGCAATTGGAAGCCCAACCATGGGCTCATGATTAGGAGTTTGGCAGATCGAGGGCACCACTTTCGGGCCTATAAGGTGGATTTACGACCTCCACTTGGTGATATTCTGGAACAGGGACCGGATCACATTAGAGTTAAGAGGTAGAGGAAGCGAGGGGCAAGGAATGGAGGGTTGAGATTAAGATAGGATCCACGGTTATTGCTGATTCAGCCAAGTCATGGAGATATGCACATCGCGGAAGGGATCACGTGATTAAAGACCCTGCAGATGAGGTCAGGTGCAGCCATGTGCAACCACCGAGGGACAAGGAGCCATTTCGAGATCGTGATAGAGCAATTTAGGCCGAGTCAGGCCGCGGCTGCTAAGAGTCGGTAGTCGAGAGCAGCTCAAAGCGAGAGAGAGAATCCGGGTTATGCAATGAACTACAAAGCTCTGAGGTAGCCGAGGCTAGGCGAAGGTAGCCCGGATAAGAGAGCATGGCGGTACCTCCCTGCCCTCCTCGAAGTGCGATGGTTTGATCCTATAGGGATGCTATCCGAGAGGCAGAGTATTATCAGCGGTCCTATCACGAGGCCGTACCCAGAGCAGAGTGGGTCCCAAAGTATTCAGAGCGGGCTAGCCATAGACCAGCAGAGGGTCATGGTGACAGGGGTGAGGGCAGCATTCACAGGGACCGAGCCTGATTGAGATGATATGATACTTTTTGTGCCTTATGGGCTCATTTTTGATAGCCTGATGGGCCTTTTGTACCAATTGACATATATGTACAATGATCCAATTTATTCTTTGTACTATGACAGTGACATTATTGATGATATATATATGAGTCGATGATGATTTTGATGCGATGCACTGTGTTCTCTTTATGCATAGATGGTTTATTTCTATATGCTTTGTAATGATGTCTTTATGGATGCATTTATTTCTGATGATGCATGTGTTATGATTATGACTAATAGATCTATATTATGTTAACCTATGATATGCAAATGTGATGGTCTATTTATGATAATGCAAATGCGATGGTCTGATATGTGAAATGATATGATGTTAATGCATAATGAGATGGTTTTATGAGATGCTTAGAATAACAAATGTTATTATCCTAAATGTAATAAATGATGATGTATGTGATGCAATGATATGTTAATGCGGAATGTAATGTGAATGTAAAGTGGTGAGATGATGCGTGATGTTCTGCAAGTATGTATGCCTAATGAATTAAATGCTATTGTTTATGATTATGTGAAAAATGATTATGATATGCTTCTGTAGATGCTATGTGATGATTTATATGATAGATGGTAATATGAAATGGTTATGAAATGCAAATGAATTTTTATGCAATGATTGATATAATGTCATGAGATGCAATGTAATGGGTGAAATGCAATGTCCTGGATGCACCTATCTATGAAGAATGTTTATGATAACCTATTTATATGATGATTAAAATGCAATGCGTATGTTTCCTATATGATATGTTTATGCAATATGCTAATGAGTTGTGGATGCATGATCGATGACAATGATGGTGATGATGATCAACTGTCATAGTACCTTGTTAGTGCGGTTAGTAAGAGAAGAAGAAGTCATTTCAACAAGAAAAAAGATGATGCAAATGCAAATGATGATGATGATGATTACTTGCTGAGGAATTGGGATTTTCAAAGGGCCAAATTTTCTTATGTTTGATAACACATGTGGTATGATGCATCAAGGTATAGAAAACCATGATGGCATTGTACCCAGTGAGATGAACTTTGTCCTAACAAGCAAATAGGAGTATTCTTGTTCACACCTGACATACAGAAACCTTACTAGGATGCACTTCAAAAGTTCCAGGAACCTCAAACCAAAAACATGGGAAGGTAAACCTATCCATGCAATAGTCAACAAGTTTCCCTAGACCTCTTCCATACATACCTAACAAAGCAAGTATTCACCAAGGTTATATTACAAGAACATCCAACAAGCATAGCAGACAAAAGATAATGATCGTTGCCCCATTCCTCTTTCTCTAAATCCTCTGTTTTGGGAAATCATCGAGACGTCCTTGGAATGAGCGCAAATAAGATAAGTCAAAAGATAAAGACCAAGTAAACAAACAAACTGATGCTCTTCAATACCACTAACAGAAAGAGAATGTGTGTTCTAAGGATGATAACCGAAACTTATTGCCAAAAGATAATGCCCATTGTAGGAAGGATACATCCTAGGACATGTTAGTGGATGGCAGCACGTCATTTTGTTTATCCAAAGTGTTCTAAGGGATGATTGATATAGGACTTGATTGGATGATGAGTTACCAATACGAAGAGATAACCAACTTGCTTACGCACTGACTTGACATTTGGAGTTCTACTTTTAATCTACTAGACTTGTTTCTAACCGTTTCACCAAAGGTTGAGGATGACGATCAGTTTATTATGGATGGTGTTTATTGCGGGTGCAAGCGAGATGAGACGGATGGATTTTTTCAAATATTTGGATGTTTTTGATGTTTTGCAATGTTTTGAGGCTGTTTTTTGGTATTTTTTGAGGTTTTATAAATGTTTTTATTTTTTATTTTTCAAATGTTTTGGGATTTTGAGATTTTGACCAAGAGATCAATCTTAAAGACCTATCCTAGTCTCAAGGCTGATCAATAGATGAGCCTTTGCCTATGTTATACACGCTATAAACCAATGTGAAATTCCCGACTAACGACTAATCGACATGCATGATGATATACATGATGAGATGTCGTACCTTTATTATGACAGACTCCTAAAGGACTCCACCTAAGTGTCTCGGGATGATCAAATATCAACCATGCTTACGCTTAAGCTCTCAGAGATGACGTAGTTCGATTGACTAATTGCTTTTGACTTTTGACTGAATTTTTGACTTGTTTTTGGATTTTGATATGTTTTGATGTTTTTGGATTTTTGATATGTTTCGTTTTGATGTTTTTGATTTTTTATTTTCGATGTTTTGATTTTTGATTTTTGATGTTTTGGATTTTTTTGATTTTCTGATGTTTTTGATTTGATTTTCTGATGTTTTTTTGATTTTTTTGATTTTCCGATGTTTTTGATTTTTTGATTTGAGGACTTTAAGAATATACACAAATCTGATCCTGGATAAGAGCATGCCCCCAGCATGATGCAATAGATTACCTCGATAAAGGCAGGACAAACTGACTTTGAGGATGGGTCAAGTAGTACTAGGAGGGATCATGATATGAAAACAAGACCAAGCTATGGTGCGGATGCGAGTGGATGAGCGATGGATGGAGACCAATGCCATGGATGATGGAAGCCGGGTTGATGGATGATGCCTAACAAGTCATATAGATTCAAGGCATGGATAGTGCTTTTATTTACGAAGGTGCCCTCGCTTGCCGTTTTCACTCAAGGTAATTTTACATTATCCAAAGTGCCAAATAAGTGGTTTTCACTAGAGGATCCATTTTTCTTTAATTTTTGATCTTTTTCCGATTTTTTTTATTTTTGCTTTTTGATGTTTTTGTTGTCACCAAGATGCCTGCTTGCTGCTTTGCCTGGCGATTAATTTTTTCAGGACATTTTCTGATTTTTTTGATTTTTGGTTCTATACCTTGAAAGATTTAGGCATAAATTTTTTTGAGATGGGAACTATTCATGGGCTCCTGCAGAGGTTCCCCTTCGGGTGTTGATAACTGATATGCCCCTGATTTGTAACTTGTTGTTATGACGAACGGTCGTAACCAATTAGGTTCGAACTTGCCTTTGCTTCTTGGGTTTGGGACATTCTTCTGATTTTCTTTTAAGACCAGTTCTCCGACTTGGAACGTCCTGCTTCTGATTTTCTTATTGTAGCTCCTTTTGAGTCTATTCTGATAGACTTGCAAATGATTCAAAGAATCTATACGTCTCTCATCCAGTAGCTCTAGCTCATTTAGTCTTGATACCTAGTACTCTTCATTAGTGATGAGGTTTTGCAGTGATATTTTGAGGGATGGGAGCTCGATCTCAATGGGGATTATGACTTCTGATCTGTAGACCAAAGAGAAGGGGTGGCACTGGTGGGTGTGCGGATGCTAGTTCGATAGGCCCAGAGGGCGGAATTAAGCTACAAATGTCAGTCACGACCTACGTCATTGACTGTTTTCTTGAAGATTTTCAAAATGGTTTTGTTTGTAGAGCTTCTGCTTGGCCATTGCCTTGGGGATAGTACGGGGTGGAGAAGCGATGTTGGATTTGAATTTCTCACACAAGTCGCGGACATCCTGATTCTTGAATGGTGTCCCATTATCTGAGATAATGGCTTGTGGGACACCATAGTGGCATATGAGATAGTTCATAATGAACTTTGAAATCTGCTTCCCAGTTATATACGTCATGGGTATGGCTTCCACCCACTCAGTAAAGTACTCAGTTGCGGTTATGATGAATTTGTGGCCATTAGATGAGGTGGGTGTAATTTTCCCAATGAGATTGAGTCCCCACCGCGAAAAGGGCCATGGTGTGATGATAGGGTGAAGTTCTTGAGCTAGAGCATGGATGAGGTCCCCATGTTGCTGACATTGTAGACATCTTCTAGCATGATCATGTGCTTATCTTTCCATTGTGGGCCAATAATACCCCATCCTCAGCAGTTTTTTGGCTATGGTCATTCCACTTGAGTGTGAACCACAGATACCATTGTGTACTTCAGTTAGAGTGGTTAATGCCTCCTCAGCGTTTAAGCAGTGTAGTAGGGTACCTTCTATGCTTCTACGGTATAGGGTATCACCTAGGATGACAAATCTGGATGCCTTTTTAACAAAGGTTCATTTTAAGTTTGATGGTAGGTCAGTGGGTATGACTCCTATGCGAAGATATGTGTAGATGTCATGATACCAAGGATCATTGGGACCAATGATTTCACACACGAATTCTGATTCTGGTACCTCGAATGTAGGAATGAGAAGCTGCTCAATCAAGAATTCATATTTTGGAACATTGTTGGGGATGTCCAATAGGGACCCAATTGTTTCCATGGCATCTGTTGCTCTATTGTTGGTTCTAGGAATTTTCTCAAATGTTATTTCTATAAAAGATTCTTTGAGAGTCTCCACCAATTTCTTGTATGGAGTGAGCTTGCCATCCTTGGTCTGATATTCATTATTGACTTGATTTATGACCAACTGAGAGTCTCTGTACACTTTGAGAGCTATGATGTTCCATTGCACTGCTATCCTGAGACCTATAGTCAAAGCCTCATATTCTACGATGTTGTTGGTGCAAGGAAATGGCAGTTTGTATAACCTTGGTATGCAATCCCCTTGTGGGGTAATGAAGAAGACACCAGCTCCTGATCAGTGTCGTGTGTATGAGCCATCGAAGTATAGTTTCCAGTGGTCAACTACGTTGAGGTTAAAAATGGATTCATCTGGAAACTCTGAGACAAGAAGATTCTTAGAATAAATTGGTGCCTCTACCAGTTGATCTACAATAACTTGTCCCTTAATTGATTTTCGTTCTACATACTCAATGTCGTACTCTGACAATATCATCACCCATTTTTCCATTCTTCTTGTGAGCATTTCCTTTGATAGTAGATACTTGATGGGGTCAATTTTGGCTATGAGCTTTATCTTGTGTTCCAACATGTAATGTTTGAATTTTTGTGATGCAATCACTACTACGAGGCATTCTTTCTTGATGAATGAGTAGTTTAGCTCATGACCGACCATTGTTGTACTGATATAGTAGATAGCCCTTTCCATTTCATTTTCGTCATGCTGAGCTAGGAGAGCTCCAAGGGCTGCTGTTGTTGCTGACATGTATAAGATTAATGGCTTTCTTAGGATGGGTGGCACTAAGATTGGTGGTGTCAGTAAGTATTCCTTGATCTTGTTGTATGCCTCTTCGCACTTTGTATCCCATTTGTACGCTACTCCCTTGTGGAGTAGGTGAGAGTATGGGTTCTTCTTGTCCGCCAATTGTGCTATGAATCGTCGGATGGATTGAAGTCTACCTTGGAGGCCTCTCAATTGTTTTAATGTCTTTGGTGCTTCCATCTTGAGGATTGCTTTCACCTTTGCTAGATCTGCCTCGATACCCCTCATGGACACTATGTATCCTAGCAATTTACCTGATTATATGCCAAAGATGCACTTCTTAGGATTTAGTCTGACTTTGTATTCCTCTAGTCTTTCAAAGATAGCACTTAGGGTTGCTATATGATCTTGTCTTTTTCTTGACTTAGCTAGAATGTCGTCGACATAGTCTTCGACTATTTTATGAATCATGTCGTGGAATATCAATGTCATGGACCTTTGATATGTTGCTCTTGTGTTCTTTAGGCCGAATAGCATCATGTTCTAGCAATAAGTCCCCCATGGACAAGTGAAGGTTGTCTTATGTTGATCTTCTTTTGCTATCATGATCTGATTCTATCCTTAAAATCCATCCATTAGTGATAGCATCTCATGTCCCAATACAGCGTCTACTATCATGCTCCATGCTAGGGAAGCCGGAAATCATCCTTGGGACATGCCTTGTTCAAATCTCTGAAGTCTGTGCAGATTCTAATGGCTCCATCAGGTTTTGAAACAGGTACCAAATTTGACACCCATTCTGGATAATCAATTGGTCAAATAAATCCTACATCTAAAAAAATTTTGAGCTCCATTTTGACCAATAAGGCATTTGAGGGATGCATTTTCAAAGCTTTTGTTTGACCGTTTTGCTTCGATACACCGCTATGATGAACTACGTACCGATCAAGTCCTGGCATGTCAGCATAACTCCATGCAAAGTTTCTTTATCTTTCCTTTAGGAATGCCACTAGGAGTTCTTGCTCTTTTGATAATAGTGATTCCACATAGAATGTGATATGCGGGGTCTCCTTTATTCCTAGGTTGACTAGATTGCATTTTTCAGCCAAGACTGCTGGCTTCTCCTGATGAATAGCTCTTAAAGGAAGATTGAATCCTTCATCCTTGGGCGCCTCAGAGAGGTTTTCACCATTGGATACGTTCTTTCTTTTTACTTTTTTCTTGTTAGAGAGTGCCACAGTGTGGTTTTCACTCAAGGACTTAGATATGATTCTTAGTTTCTCACTTTTGTGACTGAAGGATTCAACCGTTTCCCCATAATAGGAATGTGTGTCCAACTCCATTATAAACCCTACTTTATGATCCCCTTCTGGAATGTTATCCCGCAATCCCATGAATTCTAAGAGCGCCTCATCATTTTCGAATGTATCGAGAACTAGTGGTCCACGTTGGTCGTAGTCGATGAGTTGGGGATATACTAAGCGGATCTCATGATTTTGATGGTCTGGTTCGAAGGATAGGGTACTAATCATGCACAGGGTGGTGTCCTCAAATAACCTAGGTAGATCAGTCATGGTATCATCGTCATCACTACTAATATAGGCCTCAGTTATAAAGTTATGTATGTCTCTACCTATGGATATTGGTGAGCGTACTTCTGCTACTATTGGTTGAGGAGAAATATTAACCGTTCTAACCGGAGGACTTCAGCCACGTATGGTTATACTCGGAGGGGTACATCCAAGGCCAAGATTTGTTATGGGTCGTGTCTCTGGCATGATAGGTAGTATGAGCCCATTGTCATTTTGTCCCAGTCTTTGATTTCTATCCACTAATGCATTTGACTGCAAAATACGACGAAACTGTCCGACAAAATATGTAAAATTCGATGTTCGTCGGGTGCTTGTAAAATTTGATGTGTAATTTCCAATTGTTTCAAAAGTTTATCCCCGACGTTCGTCGAAATATCG
>VDFB02172045.1:0-20387 GCA_007258455.2 Sequoia sempervirens
TTTTAGGACTTTTTGCAATTTCCAAAACCATGTGTGACATCCACTACAGTGACATGATAAATTTTTTTCCCCCAGTTAGGTCCAAGACTTAGCCAAATTTAAAGGACGTGAAAGGGATGTGCCTGCGGTACCAGATGGACATTAAAGAGGACTTGATGCCAACCATTTATCAACAATGAGAGGAAGGGTATGATGTCATGGAGATTGGTGTGATAATGGTGGGAGATGTATTTCATCCTAGGCCAAGGCAGACAAAGTAATAGTAGATGGTAGAGCGATGATTGATTACACATGGTGCTTGTTTACTAGGTTTTCACCATGGTACTTATCCAAAGCGCCTATTTGCTAGGTTTTCACTGTTGGACAAATCATTTTTCTTTACTATTTTTGTCATTTTTCCTTCTTTTTTTTTGGTGCTGCCAAGACGCCTATTTGCCAGGTTTTCATCAAGGCAACGATTTTTTTTTTTACCATTTTTTTCAATTTTTTTTGTATTTTACGGTTTTCAGCTTGATCTCCTGATGCTATGCATAGAACTTTCAGAGATGTAAACTATTGATAGGCTTTGTTAGTTGTTCTCCATCTGGAGTCACCAGCTGATAGGCTTCAGAACCAAAATAAGATATGATGACATAAGGACCCAACCAATTTGGTTCAAATTTTCCTGGCTTTTCTCTGTCAGCCTAGTTCTTAGGGTTCTGCATGAGGACTAAGTCACCAATGTCAAATTTCCTGACCATGACTTTCTTGTTGTAACTGCAACATAGATGATTTTGATATGCTTGTAGATGGTTCAGGGAATTTTTCCTTCTTTCTTCTAGCATCTCCAGCTCGTGCAGGTGCGATTGTCTAGACTCAAATTAGTTAAACCCTTCAAGGAGACTCGTAACGAAGGAATTTTGACCTCAATGGGCAAGATGGCCTCAGCTCAAAAGACTAGGGCGAAAGGAGTGGCTCCTGTAGGCGTATGAATGCTAGTGCGATAATCCCACAGAGCAGGGTTGAGTTGTATATGCTAGTCATGGCCAACGTCATTGATAGTCTTTTTGAGGATTTTAACAATGGTTTTATTTGACGCCTCAACTTGAGCATTTCTTTATGGGTAATACGGAGATGAAAAATGGTGTTGGATGTGAAATCTCTCACATAACTCATGAACTTCTTGGTTTTTAAATGGACGTTCATTGTCAATGATGATGGATTGCAGAAGGCCATACTAACAAATGATGTAGTTGAGAATGAACTTGGATATTTTTTTTCCAATTATGTATGTCAGTGGGATGGATTCAATCCACTTCGTAAAATACTCAGTGGCGGTGATGATGAATTTGTGGTCATTGGATGAGGTAGGATGGATCTTTCCCACGAGGTCGAGTCCCCATTGAGAGAAGGGCCAAGGAGAAGTGATCGGCCGAAGTTTCTGTGTTGGAGCGTTGATCAAATCACTCTGAATCTGGCATTTTTGACAAGTCTTGACATATTCTAGTGCATCCTTTTCAATGGTTGGCCAATATTACCCAAGTCTTGTTACTTTCTTGGCTAGAGTAGGACCACTCGAATGAGACCCGCATATACCATCATGTACTTCACGTAAGGTTGTACGTGCTTCGTTGGTGTCAAGACATCTAAGGAGGGTGTTGTCAAAGCTACGATTGTAAAGGGTGTCACTGACGATGGCATACCTTGTGGCTTTTCGAGTAAAGGAATTCCTCTGGTTATTAGACAAGTTAGGTGGAAGGGTTTGAGACTTAAGGTAGTCATAAATATCTTGGTACGAGGGAGAGTCAGGACCAACAAGTTCACAGACCATTTCTGACTCTGGAATGTCATAGGCGGGGACCAACAATTGCTCTATTAGGAAGTCCAGCTAAGGCATGTTGCTTGGAATGTCGAGGAGAGAGCCTATTGTAGCCATTGCATCTGCCGCTTTGTTCTGTGCTCTCAGAACTTGTTCAAAAGTTACGAAATGAAAGCATGTTTGGAAACTGTCAACCATCCGTTTATAGGGCATCAACTTCTCATCTTTTGTGTCATAGTCATCATTAACCTGGCTGATGACAAGCTGAGAATCCCCATAGACATGTAATGCTCTGATATTCCACTTTATTGCCATTCTTAGTCCCATAACTAGTGCCTCGTATTCTGCCACATTGTTTGTACATGGGAAGGCAATGCGGAAGGACTTAGGAATGGAGTCTCCTTGAGGAGTGATGAACATGATTCCTGCCCCTGAGCCATGATTTGTGTGGGATCCATCAAAGTAGAGCCGCCATGGTGACTTAGGTTCCGTATGGAATATTGACTCATCTGGAAAATCTGCCACTAATGGGTGATCACTTTGTAAAGGTGCATCTGCCAGCTAGTCTACTATGACTTGTCCTTTTATTTCCTTTCGTTCTACATATTGAATGTCATATTCGCTCAGAATCATGACCCATATTTCCAAACGTCTTGTTAACACTGCTCTACTTAACAAATATTTGAGGGGGTCAATCTTTGCTACTAGTTGTGTCTAATGGCTTAACATATAATTTCTTAGCTTCTATGCTGCAAAGACTACGGCTAGACAAGCCCGTTCAATTGATGTGTAGTTCAGTTCATACCCGACCAATGTCCGACTGATGTAATATATAACTCTTTCTTTTTTGTCTTGGTCGTTTTGTGCTAGTAATGCCCCTAGTGTTGAATTAGTGGTGGAGATGTATAGGATCAATGGTTTTCCCTAAATGGGAGGCATGAGGTCTGGTGGCAACAATAGGTACTATATTATTTGATGAAAGGATTCTTGGCATTTATCTATCCATACAAAGGGGATACCTTAGTGCAACAGATATTGGAATGGGTGACACTTGTCAGCCAATTGGGCTATGAAGCGCCGAATAGATTGTACCTTGCCTTGTAGAGTTATGAGTTCACTAATTCCTCTAGGTGGAGGCATGTCTATAATGGCTTTGACTTTTGCTGGATCAACCTCAATGCCTCTTTGAGAAACTATGTATCCCAAGATTTTACCCGATGTTACCCCGAAGACACATTTCTTAGGATTTAGCCGTACTTTGTATTCTTCTAGTCTCTTGAAAATTGTGTCTAACACCTTGAGGTGGTCTTTCCTTGTTGCTGATTTAGCCAATAGGTCATCTACATAATCTTCCATTATTTTATGCATCATGTCATGAAAGATTGTGGTCATAGCCCTCTCATATGTGGCGCCTGCATTTTTGAGACCGAATGGCATGACATTCCAATAGTATGTACCCCATGGGCAAGTAAATGTTGTTTTGTGCAAGTCTTCTGGGGCAATGCAAATATGATTATAGTTGGAAAAACCATCCATGAGGGACAACATCTCATATCATGTTGTGAGGTCAACTATGATATCAATATTTGGTAAATGAAAGTCATCTTTTGGGCATGCCTTATTTAGGTCTCTAAAATCTGTACAGACGTAGATCATCCCATTTGGTTTTGTCAATGACACCAGGTTAGATATCCATTCAGCATAATCGATAGACCATATGAATCCAGCGTCTAGAAGTTTCTTCAACTCAGCCTCGACCTATAGAGCGACTTGAGGATGCATTTTGCATAACTTCTGTTTAACTGGTTTAGTATTTGGCAATAGAGGAAGATGGTGTAGAACCAGTTCTGGATCTAATCCTGGCATGTCAGCATAGGACCATGTGAAGCTAAATTTATGTTAAGCAAAGAATTTGTGAAATTTTGGTCTCCCTTCCTCAGTCAAGGATGCAACAAAGAGGACCATTTTGGGATCTTCTGGAGTTGATATGTTGTCTTCTATGGTGTCTTTGATAAGCATAGCTGATTTCTCTAATTGCACGAGAAGGAAGTCCAGTCCTCCATCCTTGGGCACCTTAGAGAGGTTTTCACCCAGAGATACGTCCTTTTTTTTTACTTTTTTGTCGTTAGAAGGTGCCTTTCAGTTTTCACCTAAAGATGTTTCATTTTTTACTTTATTTTTATTTTTAATTTTGCGACTGGAGGACGGAGTAGTCTCGCCGAAGTAGGCTGTACAATATAGATCAATGGTGAATCCTAACTTGTGATCACCACTTGGTATGCCCTCACGTAATCCCATAAACTCTACAATTGCCTCATCATTCTGAAAGGTGTCTACGAATGGCGGGCCTTGTTGGTCCCAATCGACTAGTTGAGGATAAACTAGGGAAATTCCATCATCAGTGTTGGTGAATTGAGGGGAGGACGCGGAAAGCATCCAGAAAGATTCAGAGATATTGTAGATGAACTTATCATCATCTAATTCCACATCAGACTCTTTCCAATATTCCCCTTCACTTGTTTCATATTTGTTGTCAAATTAAGGGGTGAAGGACTCATAATTGGGATTATCAGTGTCATTTGGTAATTCAGATGGGTTGGAATGATGGGATTCAGATGGTGGGTCTTGTATGTCATGGGGAAAAGTAATGGGATTTTGACTATTGGGTGCCTGATCAATTTTAAATGTTTGCCAAAAAATTTGTTCAGAGGTGAGTTCCCCCATTTCGACAAACAAGTCATCGAGGCAACAGTCACTTAAGGATCTTTCGAAGCCAAATTCCCACTCTTGGGAGTTAGTTTCGGTGAAGGTTTCCTTAGTGGTCTCGACACTTTCCGAAGCATGCACTCGCTCACTCGAAATCCCATTGGTACATAGGTCATCATTGTCAGCCAATCCATATCCTAGTCCAAGATACTTTAGTTTTTTAAAAGATTCTATGGGCTCCCTTCATCCAGTTTTATTTTTGCCTAGGCCACTAGTTCCATCGTAGCCCTTAGCTTTCATCATGTCATATCCCTTGCCATATTTCTTAACTAGTAATCGGGGTAGGTCGGTCATTTCCTTATAAAGCCATCCTGTAATATCGATAAGGTCCTCATTACTCATGTCGCCCCATTTTATGAAAACTATTTTTGGTGGAACTTTGTAGATTTCCTTGGGTTCCATTTTAAAACATGGTCAACCATAGACTTTTGGAGACTTGCGTATTGTTGTGATGCTATATGTCGTATGTAGTTTAAATTCTCCACAGCCTAGGTCCTGGATCTTGACATTGGATTCATCCTTAGGAAGTGTAGAAGATGGTGGCGTGGTGGAAGATGTGAACAGAGTGGACATGGAAGATTGTGTGTGTGGATGGGTCAATGTACTTAGAAGAAGAGGGGTCGGGAGCTTCTTGGTTGATGGGCACTCGGTTTTCAAAAATACTCCTTAGGTTGGTGCAATATTGAAAAGGGTCGGGGTCTCCATATATAGTGATTTATGTGCCATCAAAAGGGAACTTTAAGCATTGGTGACACGTGGAGGGCATGAATTTTAGGGCATGAATCCATGGGCGACCGAGCAAGATGTTGTAAGGTAATTCTAGATCTAGGACCTGCCTAGTTGTATCCACAATGACTGGCCCCACTCTGATAGGAAGAGAAATAATGCCTCATGAAGAGCATTCTTCGTCATCATATTCTTTTATTACTATGCTCTTTGTAGGGTCTACGCATGCATCAAAAAATCCTAGAGCCTTAACCAGTTTCAAGGAGCATATGTTCAATCTTGCTCCGCCATCTACTAAAACTCTTCTGACCTTGTGCTTGTGGACGAAAGATTCAATGTGTAATGCATCAATGTGGTTAGGCTTAGGTGACGTGGTGAGGTGTAGTGAGGTATCCTACCATGGTCTCAAACTGATTGACATCAATATCCTTAGGGACTGACAACTCTTGTAAGGTTTTATCTAGTATAGCCTTAATATGTGAAGCAGCTCGAGTATGGAAATTTGTGCGAGCATTTTTCCTAGCTGGTCGATAAGGTTAAACTAGCTCTTGGGTTGCCATTGCTTTGTGGTTGAGGAAGGTTTTGACTATTCAGGAGATGGGCCAGCTATGGTGATTTTGGGTTGCCTAGTGGGAGGTGGACCAACTATGGTGACCTTGCCACTTCGATCTGACTAATGGTGAATGTTTTGTCCATAAATGAATAATGTTTCAGAAATCCAGTGAGCACTTTGACAAGCACAATGTTTTGGATGTAAGCAAGCACACATAAGACAAGTACAATCCTAAAAGGCCAATAGGCCAAGGGTTTGTATACTTGATATAGCCCACCGATATACCCCAGATTGGTGATAAACACCTTTCCTTCTCGAGAGCGAATAGCTTAGAATTTTGGTGGCATTGGCTCCTCTCCATGGCTCATTAACGTCATTCGAGCACACCAAATTCAAATTCTTGGGTAATGACTTCCCAAGAATTACTATCAGGGGATCAATAGTGAGTGTCTTCGGGCATGATACTGTACGCTGCACTATATCAAGCAACGACCAAAGAACGGTTGGATTCTAAAACAAGAGGTGTTTAATACGGGCATTATGTTCGTAGGACATGATCCATGCAGTGAGATTCCCCTTTTCGGATCCATCTTGTCAGACCTATACGTGTGATTCTTGGGCTTTCCCCAAGAATCCACTTTTATATACTAGCTAGAAGTCCCTTGGTGTCAGGGTGCTACCGGTCTGAGTCGTCCTGGGGTGAGTACTTTTTCCTAGTAGAACAGGCCCAAGTTCTAGAGTTAGTAATCATTTCTCTTACACCCAGGATCACCTGAAAGCGTAAGGGGAGAGAATACTTCAATTATTAAGTCATAAGGGTGTATAACATATAGAATGGGTATGATTTTTTGATCACCAAGTTTTCACAAGGTGAAAGCATAATCACCTACCATTTGCAAACACAATAAAAAAAATTAGTAAAACATGTTCATTTTATGTGCACCAAAATAAATGTGTACTAATCTAAAAAATACAAGCACAATGTTTAGTATTTTGTTTTCGACACTCGAACCTGCAAACCACAAGTTAGGAGTTTCTTTGATTTTTAGTCTTCGACAAACGTATGTTTATGCAAACCCAAAAGTTTTTGCTTTCCAATCTGTTATATATGACTGATATTGCTGCTACTATAGCTCCTTATGATCACCTACAAGATAAAAAAAAAAATATTATAATGCAGCCAAACAAAAAAAACAAGCTCATCAGAAAATTGCAATTTCAGATACATGTTTTTGACATAGCCAAATTAGATTTCATTATTTGACAATTTTATTGATCTGAAAAATGAAAAATCAAAGAAGAGACCCCTACTAATTTTCTAAGAGCTTTCTAAAAACGTAAAGAAGTAAAAATTTTTTCCCTGTTTTGCTCTCAAAAACGCGGATTTGTGAAAACCATATAGAAAATGAAGATTAGATTTTTTTGCATTGTATTTGACCTCAAAATTAAATCTATAAAACATAGACCCCCATTAGAATTTAAATAGTTTTCCAAAACTATAAAAATTTCTGAAAAATTCATCGATTTGAGTCCAGAAAACTAATTTTATGAAAAAACATAAAATTACAATAACTCCCACAAAAATGATGATAAACCCTCAATTTTTTTACTGTAGCCTCTTGAGATGATGAAAAATACTTTTTGTAAATCTTGTGGAAAAATTAATAGCTTTGTAGAAGATATGAAGAAATTTGTAAAACATCCAATTTTTCCCAAAAACTGGCAGATCTGCAACAAAATGTCAATAAAACCTACAAAATAACAAGCTAAATCAAAGGATTCACATCAGGTTCACCAATGTATCAATGGGTAAATTTCAAGATTAAGGTTAGGAATGATTAGATCATAATATAAACCCAAAGAAGTTATGAAGCATAATGAAAACACATAACAAGAACAATTATACCAGATATTCATTGAAGCTTCCATGATTCACCTCCATAACACTTCCTAGCTTGCAGCATATGATTGATGCCCTCAGATCGAGTGTGTGAGAAATTTGACTATAAAATTGTCCTATGCAAGTTTTGAAGGATTTAAGTAAATTTATGCCTATGCCTTTGCCAATGATAAATGACTATAATGCCTATAATAATGAAGTGGTCCCTAAATTATGAGAAAAATTGACATTTTATAGAAAACGTAGTTTTGAATGGACGAACGAGATCGACTCTTAATAGAAACCTAAAATCAGAGGACGAGATTTCATTTGATAATCCCTAATCAAGGTTAGGGAAAAATCCTTAGACGAGTGGTCAAGATGTCATATGAGAGAATCAAATTGGTGGTGGAAAAAAGATGAGATAATTAATTAGAAAAATAAAGATTTTCAAAAATCAAGAAGATAAAGACTGCCTGATTTATGAGATTTGAAAAATCAAGAAGATAAGAGGTGGACTGAAAAGCAAATTTGAAAAATCAAGAATCTGCTCGCTTTATTTGATTTTTGGAAGAAAGCTACCAATTTGAATTAAATCAACTCAAAATATGGATTTTGTGAGATAATAAATAATCTTTTTCATATTATTTACTAAAATGAAGTGACAGTTAATAAAACAAGATCATTTTAAATAATAAATTGATTTAAAATGATGGAAATGTTAAATTGAGTAATGAAATAATTAAAGATAATTATCTAATTTTAGAGGATTATGACTGATAATTAAATAAATTCATAAATTCATTTAATTATGGAAATTAGTGACATATTAAATAAATAAATAAAATTTATTTATTTAATAATCAGGAAGAATAAATGGATAAAGGTAATTAAACAAATTAACAAATTAATTTAATTAAAGGAAGACTTTAGACAATTAAAGACGTATTGAATAAATAAATAACATTTATTTATTTAATAATCATGAAGAATAAAAGGACATGAATTAATTAAACAATTATACATTATTTAATTAATAGTCAAATGTGGACCAAGGACATAATTAAATGTCATAATTATGCTAGGACGAAAGTGGTAAAAATAGAGCTTACATGCCTAGGTCATTTTTAAGTGTCTATAGTTACAACAACTACCAAGCATGTGGAAAAAGTCTCAATATGAACGAATGAAAAGATGTTTTTCACATCAGGTTCACTAAAAATGTAAGAGAGGGGGACCAACCACATCAAGGCTCCACATCACAGAGAGGTGAGAGTAGAGGGCTACCCTAACTTAGCTCACTCTAAATGGGATGTTTTGGCATGGGGATTAAGAATGAGGAGTACTATGTAGTTAAATTGTCACTCTATAGACCCAAAATTATATTTGAGGCTAGATGAGCTGGTTTCTAGAGTCTGAACTATACCTCAAATGACTCTTTATTTGAAGATGAAAATGTGGGTTTGGGATGATAGTACATCGCACTAGCATCTGTACAACCAAAAAACATAAAGTACAATGAAGAAACATCCAAAAACCTACTGACTATTTAGCTAGTTGATTTTAATGAAGTAAATAAAATGATGAAGTATGAAAATTAAAGATAGAGATGGTAAAGCAAGTAAATAAAAGCTAGGGTGATGAATATGATCTCACAAAAGTATCAATTTTCTAGCTAGCTCCACACACACTTTCACCCACACACAAGAAAGAGGGAAAAATTATTGGGGTTGTATAGGGGCCTACCTCAATCAGACTCCTATTTTTGTGTTTCCAACTCCATAGACAACTCGAAAGCAATGGAGTAGAATATGTGATAAAGAAGATAGAAAGTACTACAATGAACACTACAAAAGACTAAACTACTTTATCAAATCACAAAGGAAACGAATGAAGCATTACCACCTCCACCCAAAGTCTCTCAAGGAAAAGGAAGGGAGAATGCAAACAACAAATTTGGAAAAGTCACCACCGCTGCAACCGTGATGAAGGGAGGTCTCACAAGAATCCAAGCTTGAAACTTCTATGATAACCTCACACTTGCAATGTGGAGTCAATGGGGTGTCAATGTTACTACAATGCTCACAATGGAGTGGTAGAATGCTAAAGTGAATGAGAATGTGCTTGAGAATGTGGTTGAGAATGTAAATGAATTACTAAGAGAGATCAAGTGAATGTGTAGAGGATGTTTTCAAAGGTGGGATGAGAAGTAATAAGGCATTTTTGGGTTAGTTGGTTGAAGAGTGATGTTACAATTCTCCCCAATGAGGAGTGTAATTCCTTTTCCAATTTTAGATGCAAGAATTCTTCAAGGATGACAATGCATTGCGTAGATGTCTATGTGCCAAACTTGCATCCTCGACAAATATTCTCTCACTGACACACAAGAAAAATTCCAAGTGGATGCATTCTAGATGGGTTATGTGGAATTTTTCCTTCATATTTTATTTTCTAAGGTGAGGGTATGTGAAAAGGGAATTCACATAAGGGGTGAAAATTTGATCCTATACAAATAGTAACATAATTTAGATTGATTCTATTGATCACAATGAACTTACAAATTAAATGAAAATATACACATGTACATGTAAACCAAATCATATATATTTACCCAAATTTCATACTACATGTCATCATGTACATATATATATTTAGTTATTGCTCATTTCAAAATATAAGTTCATAAACATAAACATAAATTATGTTCCTAAGGGATACATGATATTTAAAATTTACATATATATAAACATACATATATACATATTTGAAACATAATATGTCATAAACACAAATGTCTTCTATGATATATATAGATATCAATCATAAATGTATAGATGTGCACATTCATCAATAGATCTTAAACATAAATGTAAACTCAAATGCCTAAAATTGATATAAACATGTCTAGAGTGGGTGAAGCCACATAAGTGGTTTACACTTTTGTGGAGGAAGGAATTTTCAAAATTTCCACATTCTCCCTAGCAAAGTGGTTCGGCCGAACCATATGGCTCGGCCGAACCATTTGAATGGTTCAGCCGAACCCATGGCTCGGCCGAACCCCCACCGAGCCTAATAAAAAAGTCATATTTAAGGGGGTTCGGCCGAACCAAGGTTCGGCCGAACCCCCTTAAATATGACAAAACCAAAAAAAGTGTGAAAGTGCTTTCACTTTCACACTTTCACTTTCACTGTGAATTACCAGTAATCTGCGCGCGGCGAACATAAACTGGACGGCGACCCAACAAAATTTTTCACCAACGAAAGCAAAGTTCGGGTCGTTTTCTTCAAACTTCATCATTCCAATTCGCATATCGACCACTATTGAGCACGAGGTATTTAAAATTCTTTTTTTTTTAAGTTCAAAATGCATGTATTTGTTTAATTTTGAAACCCTATATATGCAATTTTTTTAAAATTTGTTGAATTCAAATTGCACTCGTTTGAACGTTTTTAAAGCATTTTTAATAGTATTTTGCTTCCCCGTCTTGCATAATCCAAAGGTTTGAGTAAGGAAAAACGAGTTTCCTCCGAAAATTAGTGCAAAAAAACATTATAATAGCTCTCAACATAGTCTAAAAAATGAAGATAAATACATTCCTAAAGACTAGAAATGTAGGGTTAAGCTCACAAAATAATTTTAAAACTACAAATTTAGGGTCAAACTTGTAGATGAAAATGCAAATTTCATACATGTAGGATTGAACCATGAAAGTCATAGCTTGACTTGTTAAGGTATTATAATATTAAATCTTATAAAAAATCCAGAATCATATCATTGATAGCATTGTCTTCATGTAGTGTGTACAAATTGAAATATAATTGACTAAAACTATAAGTTACTCTTATTGAACAATTTCCTCATGTAGTGTGTATAAATGGAACCATTGATTGAAAATATAAATCAAACCATCAAGAACAAAGACTTGATTGTGTCTTCATGTCCTCAATTAATATCATTTACAAATTTTGGTCTTGGAAACCATAAAATTAACAATTACATTCTCTACCCTATTATTTGATGTATTATAATGCAATTTTCTATACTACCAAGCAAATTCAATGGTCACAAGTTTGTAGAGACACTCTAGAAAAAGGTCTATCATGTGTTTAGAATACTATTCATATTGTAACACTAGAGATTCTAAGTAATATGAGAATCCCTGCATAATTTTATATAATGTATTTTCATCATCACTAACTATAGTAGACTAGTTTCTATCACTATTCAATTCATCTTCTTTCATTAGTCCATCATGACTTGATTATTCATCATCCTTTATATTTAGAGAATAAGAACAATATATAGAACCACTACAAAATCTTCACACATATCACTAAAAGTTGATGTTTGGTATAAATGTATCCACATGCAAACAAGAGCCACCTTTGGACATTACTATTATCAAAAGGACAAACCTTATTAGAGCAAGTGGAAAAAGATGTGGGGCCAAAAAGTGGCCACCCCACCTTTTGGCCCCATCATATTAAGTATCAAGCATTAATGTTGAGGTACGCTATTCGAGGAAACTTGAATGATAAGTAAGTGAAGAGAGAGTGGGACTTTATTGTTCACAAAGTGGGAAGAAATAAAAGCAAAGTGGAAATGGGAAACATGTAGAGAATATGGCAAAAATGGTGGAAATCAAGGAAGGATTAAAAGGAAAAGAAAGAGGGAAAAGGGGAGGATAGAGGCAAAAGGAGGAAGAAGGTAGTGCAAATTATACATTTTTGAAGCTTGTGAAATTCGAGTATGTAAACCTAATAGTTTTTACTTGGTGGTAATGAGGTATGATTTTTTATGAAGGTTCTTTTAGTATTTTTATATGTAATGTAAGAGAAAAAGCTTTTCTTGTATGAAATTCTAGAAATCATGTTAAAAAGCATTAGCTTGTAATTTCTACTATGTGAATGGAAATCTATTGCTCTACCTAGGACATTTAGAAGCTTGTGTTGCATTCATGAAGCCAAACATAGTAGATATTTTTTTTATTTTTTGTGTGTTATTGGAGATAGGGTTTTAGTATATAGAACCATACAATAAAATGGGGTAATTCCTTGTTTGAACTAAAAACCCTACTATTTTTTAGTGAAGGGATAGCTAGCTATAACATTTTGACTTTCACTTGTGAGTCTAAACACCCATATGGGTTATTGTTGCTTTGTCTTATGGATTATGGTAGTAAATTCTTAAGATGTATGTAAATCTAGAAGACCAATGTTGAATATTTATTTGTTGATAGGCTAAATAGAGTTAGAATTAGTATGGGTTCATTACATGTATGCCATTCAACATTCATGCACATCATATATATGTGAGAGAGATAGTGATAAAGAGAGATAGAGATAAAGGGTAATATAGATAGATAGAATAAGCACAAACCATTTGCTATGAATATGCACAAAATATTTATATATTGATCTTGATAAGGTCATGAAGACATACATAATACATCATGAAAATATCATATACAGTGACATGAGGCCAACATTGTCTCTTAGACTACAAAATATCACCAATATATATTCATGAAAATAGTTATGAATGTGTCATAAAGATATAAAAGTGTTTATGTATGTGTAGCAAATGCTATTAATGAAACATTATGCCTCTCTTTGCTTGACTAGAAACTGAACTTCGATCCCTTGAATTAGTTATTATCTTGCATTGTGTTGATTGTGTGTGCCCCTAACAATTATGCAACTCAACCTACACACACAAACATATTATAAAATTAGAGATTATACCAAAATTTATAAATAAATAAAATATTGTTTTAAAATGATATTAAAATAATAAACACACTTACAACAAACTAATACTCAACATCATCAACAAAGGGTTGTCCTCAAAAGAGGATGCTTACAAAACAAAACCAAAATGTGTGTGTATCCATATATACATATATATACATGTATGCATACACATATACATATACATACATGTATATACGTATACATAAATATACATACACACATACATACATACATACATACATACATACATATGTGTGTGTATTTATGTATACGTATATATGTATACATATATATATATATATATATATATACATATAGAAAATAAATGTATGTATATACATATATACATGCATATATACATATGTATGTATACATGAATGTGTCTACATATCTACATATACATATATACATATATACATATTTAGATATGTGCATGTGTATGTATACATATGTAGATATATTCACATATACATGAATATGTATGTATAGTACATGAGTAATTTTTTTAATGAAAACCATGTTTAGGAATGAAAATATCCAATCCCTTATGCTTCTAAACTAAATTTTGCAATTCTTATGGTTCTTTTGGCCTTATAAATTCTTGAATCATTTTATAATATAAAACCAAAATATAACCTACTTTGGCTCTAATAATTGTAAACCCTTTAGGAATTCTAAATTGTTTCATCTTGTCTTGATTTTCCCATCATTGTTATTCCTTTTAAAAATTTTACAAATTAGGCAAATAATCCTTGCACTTATATAGAGGGTCCTTATGTATGTTCTTAAAATTATTTAAGGTTAAAATGACTTAATCTAAAAATAAAAGGCATATACGATCTCGCAATTGTAACCCTTTGCTAAAAATACTTTGGAACTAATAGGATTCAATTGTGTTTTATGGCATAGGTCTATATTACCACAATGATGTATGTATAGGTGTACATTTTAACTTGGTTAGCTTTCCTAGCAAGTTCTTCATTACAACAATCACTCCACCTTGTCACTCAATCAAGCCCACTAGAACATATATTGGAATTTAACCTCTTTCATACTAAAAGAAAAAGTAATCATTAATTATATTTAATTTACCATATAATTTGATCTAAGTAATGCATTTTATAAGATCTACTCAGGCCACACGTGTCTGTCACCGCCCTCCCATGCCCCACTATGTCCCTCATAATTGGTATTCTTGTATGGTATTAGAGCCAAGCTAGGTGCATTTGACACCTATGTTGTGGCTCAAGGGAGTGTGGTGGAGAAATGATACACACCTAAGTCATAAAAAGACTCATCACAATGTGAGTCATTAGCTCAATAGTAGAGCATCCTAACACCAAATGGGAGGTCCTAAGTTTGAATACTAGTTAGTCCATAGAAATTTCTATAAAATTCAATCACTAGTACATAAGAAGAAGAATAAGTACCTTATAATTTTTATTAATACCAACAAATTATCATTCCTCACATACATAGGTGAATCAATGATTTCAAGCTCGTCAACATGTATATGTACCTCAATCTCATGACCCTCATATAAAACCATTTTATTAGATTTATTTAGTGTAAAATATTTAAATTTTCATTAGGAGGAACAATTGAAGGATTGACCCCAATATTAACCCCTCAACCTAATTTTTTTTTTTATGAATCAAATCCTTAATCAATTATTCCTTAATCCCATAAAATGTTGAGTATAATTACAATTAACTCTACAATTTAATAACAAAATTATTTCTCATTATATCTTTTGGGAATAACTTTAGATTTATCTAATGGCCTAATAGGAGGAAGTGTAATCATGCAAGCACTAAGTAAATTTTGAAGCACATTTTACAAAGGAAAAAGTTGGAGGCTTTAGAGTCATAATTATATTAGAAACATTTATAATGTATAGTTTGTACAATGGTCATTTCCATTATTTTTTACTATCCTTTTGGAAATAATTTTTCTTTTTAAATTTACAAGGGTAGGATGATGTAGATGAAGCATTAGAAGATCCATAATTAAGTGTGGTAGCCTCTAACAACTTTAGTTCTTTACATTCATCTCACTTGCACATGCAAATGTTAAGAATGTATATACTTTGTCGATCCTTGTTTATAGTCAAAAAATCTAAAATAATAAACTTCAATCTAAAATTCCTAATATTTGCATTGGCCAATTTCAATATTAAAAAATAGACCCAAATGGAAGATAATACTATTAAATTTCATGGGAAGAACTTAGCCAATAACTTATCATCATACACAAAATCCAAATATGTAGCACTAAAAACCTTGAATGTGTCATGCGATCTCCTTTAACATTGTGCATCTCAAATCTAGGATCCAAAAATCCAACAAAAAATGGATATGTAAAAATTTTAATAGAAATTGAATTGTGTTTGATTTTTATATGTACATGTCTTTTTTTGTTTCCATTAGGTAAGGAATCAACATTACTTTTCATCTCAACAAGCCTTTAAACATTAATGTCAAGGGTAGATAGAGGCACACTAGGATTAAGGACATGAATGAAAGTGGCAAGATGAGAAATCGAAAGTGGTGTATAAATTTGTCGTGACATAATAAATGAGTGTGGAGTGACAAAGACTTGCATAGGAATATCACAGTGAGGGGAACATGGGAAGTGTAAACAAAACTAATGAGAACTAATGTGGAGACAAGAGAACTATGTGCATCATAATAAGTAAGCATGAGATGAGATCTAGGAAAAAGGAGAGGATAAATTTGGGGAGATTTGGTGGAAGGAGAAATAAACTGCATAAGATAGATAGGAGTAAAACAATAAGGAGGAATACATGAAGAAGAAGCTTGGGATGGAGGGAAAATGGCACATCACTCAAAGGGATTGTTGAGCTTATCCTTTTACCTATTTAACTTTAAGTACTTTCTTTCCACATGGCTTATTAATCAACATAGTATATGAAGGAGATCAATGTGCTTATCCTTTTACCTATTTCATCTCTTTGTGTTCCGTGTTGTTTTTAATGTTTTTAATTAGAGTGCAGATGATGTTAATATACATTTAATGATGCATTTTTTATGTTCTATAATTTTTTGATGTTCTCAAGGCTATATAATTGAAGTTCATTTATGTTAACAACTATTAGATTAAATATTTTTATCCCCAATTATTTTCAAATGATTTTATACTTTAATCTTTGTATTCTTATTCTTTCTTTCATCGTTTCATTTAAAATTTGAACCATTTAAGGATGTTATGTTATAGATTAAAGTTGTCTTCCAATTCTTTTTAAATCAAGTTAATAGTATGAAAATATTATTGATGAGTAGATGAATTAAATTACAAGTTCTATTTTAGATTTGTATTCTTTTATCTAGATATATTATTTACCAAAGTCTTATTGTTTTTTTAGGTGTACTGTATATATATAACATGGAAAATGTAGATCATGTTTCACCTGTGCTAGAATCTTTGTTTGCAAATACTACTAATGAGATAAAAAAATTAAGAGATTCATTAGCACAAGGTGCAAACCCAGGGATATATAGTGAACCATGCATGTTAATATTGCATAGTCTAGAAAAACTAAAAAATGAACTTGAGAGGACTAGTGCATATTCCCCAGACAGAGTGACTGCTATTCTTTCCCGCATGCGGGAAGAAGTACATGGTGATGTTCCCATTAAACAAATACAAGATAGTGTCACCAAAGAAATGATAAAAGACACTTGTTTTCCATTTTATCAAAATGTGCGTAAGGTTAGGGGATACCAGGTCACCAGATGTGTTGATCATGCTATGGCCTCATTGATCTACCCACGATTTCTAGCAGCAAATGGTATATACCCAAACAATGACTAGATTCCATTGTATTTTGTCTCATCACTAGGTCGAGGTCCATTTGGGCCTCAAAGCTAACTACCTAGACATTCCACCCATAGTTGGTATAGCGTAGGATTGCTAATAGGTCTATTCCATCAAGCCGGCGCATAAACCCACCCCCAATGTTTAGGGTATTAGTTGGCATAGGTCTCCCCGCTCAACACCCCAGCTCTAGCCCCCATAGCGGCATGAGAGGTTGTTGTTGCTTCCCCAAAAGAAGCAATCGACAATCAGAGACAAGGTCACACCAGGACATCTAATTTATCATGTAGGACGTAAGATTTGATATCTAGACATTCCCAATCCACACCATTTTTAGCACAGTGGACCACCATGGATCCTTTTACACTGACTGGCATCCCTACTCCTACACAACTTGATGCACTTACAGGAGATATGGCACGCATGACTCTACATTGTTTGGATGAGGACCTGTTGGAGGCATATGCCCACATTGCATTAGACAATGGGATCGGTATAGAGCATGTTAGAGATCATTTGAGATGCAGAGTTCGTTCAGTTCTGGGATCCCATCACTCTCAGCTGAGCACTAGTGCGCATCAGAATCCACCTACAGTTCATACGGTAGCCGCACAGACTATGGGTTTTACTGATATGTTGATTAGTTCTGGTTCATCATCACTGGTGCCATCTCACCTTCATAGTCCTCTACATTCATCATTTCTAGCATGACATGGGATAGATCAGATGGATGCAGATATTGATTCGTCACTTGATCGTTTGGTACATATGGTGGGAGGTAAAATGCTCGTGAGGGACTTAGGGTCAACTGGACATCGATGATGTATGTATGTGTGCATGTGCATGTTTCAATTTTTTCATTACTTTAAATTTCTTTTAACTAGATATTCATTTAAGCTGGGATATATATGTGTGTATATTGTTATAGGTGGACATACCTCATATCACTCCTAGCCTTGGGTCCGACATCGTGCATGATCGATGTGACTCGCGGGATGAATATGCTATCGTTGACATGTGAGTTTTCATAAAATATATATTTATGTATGCATAGATAAATACAAGTTGTAGATTGATATTTAAAAATACAATTTCATTTAAAAATAACTTTCATAAAATTTATTTAATAAAAATTATATGTATTTAACACATCTTGTACACAATTTTATTTGCAGGGCTCAGCACATCCATCAGAGCAGGACCGTTCTCATTTAGATGGCCATTTGTCTAGGAGTAGACATTCTTATTAGGCCATGCATTCTAGATTTATGATCTTTATCACATGTGTATTTGATTATATATGATGATCTTTAAAATAGTATTTGATATTTGATGATCTCTTACACTTGCTTATATGATCTAGACATACATTTGCTTGTTTTTTGATCTTTAGTATTTGACATTAGATGATCTTTAATTTACATTTTGCTTTTATGATATATGTACATATATTTTCTTATATGATATATACATATATTTGTCGCTTTGCTTATAATATGTGTTATGTTTATATTCTTTTACATATATGTACATGTGTTTACTTATGGTTTAAACATGTTTACACATAATATATGTATGCGATTGCTTTAAATATTCAATGTACATACATGTTTTATGACCTCTTACAACTTACATTTCCTTATATTCAATATGCATTTGATCTCTAGTACAATTTTAGGGAAAATCAATGCCATTTTATAATTAAGTTCATTCATGTTGATCATAATAAATATTTTTTAAAAAATGACTTAAGCAACATGAACCATTGAGTTGAGAACAAGATATAATCTTTTTGACAAGTAACTTGAAATTCAATTCAAATTATATCGAGCTATTATACGTTTTTTACAAGTAACTTGAAATTCAATTCAAGTATTTAATTAAGAAAATTTAATTCAAATTATCTGGAGGTCTCACTATTATATACATTTTAGACAACTAACTTGAAATTCAATTCAAATATAATTAAGAAAATTTAATTCAAATTATACCTCTAATATTTATACATTTTTGACACTTTACCAAAATTCTAAAATTACTAGATATGTTGTGCATACCTATGAATTAAATAACAACAAACTCCACAATGAAATAACTTGTTTGTTTAGTACTTGATTCATTTAAACTAGAGGATCCAGTTATTCCATGTACACTCAAGAATAATTTTGATTCACTTGGATCACAGATTTTGGAGAAGTTTTTGCACATTTATCAAGGAGGCAAATATTGGAGCTGGACAACTTTTCATTTTTATCAATCAAGGAAAATTTTGGAGGATAATTTAACTAAGTTGGTAGAGGACTTGTTTAGAGTCATATTTAAGTTGAAGAAGAAAATGGGGCAACAAAGGAAAAGAAAAAATGCATCTCAACGAAAATTTTCAAAAGAAGAAGAACAAAAGAGGCGTGATCAAAACTTGGAAAATTATCATAGAAAGAAACAAGGTGCATGCTTGTTTCTTCTCTCTCTCACTCTCAAGTGTGTGTTTAGTACTCTTGCCTTGAAGGTTTCTAACCATCATTGCACTTAAATGACTATAAATACTTTTAAATATCCTCAAGTCATCTTGGTCATTCAAGTTGCAATGTTTATATGATCCTTGACTCCAATTCCTTAAGCCAATTCTTTTTGTTTCAATCTTTATAGTGTTTTGTGTCTTTCATTTTTTATTCTCATCACTTCAATGTTCTCAAATTATTTTTATGTTTTATGCTCTAGGGATTCCTCAAGCAGCAGTCGAGCCAAATCTAGATATTGGATCAAATGAATCCGTTGACGAACAGATGGACCTTGAAGTTAGGGAGGAGACCCAAGTTCAGACAATGCTTGTTGGAGAGAGGTCAAGATCACTTCCTTCTACTGGTATGAATGAGCATATAAAAATAGCACAAACTTCTCTCACTTATAGCTCATCATGTTTTATCAATTTGTTTGCTTGCATACATAAACTTCACTTATATATTTAACATCATCTCTCATTTTTGTTTGCAAAATGTGCTGTACATGTGTGAGGAAGGGCTCTAGCTGGGAAGTTCCCTTCATGCTCTAAATCAAACCAAATGCGCAGACATTGG